>JAPYYX010000011.1:0-265331 GCA_030522605.1 Cremastinae sp. B BG-2022a | reverse complement strand
TCTGCGCATGCTCGAGTCGATTGGTGGGAGAAAGCGCGGTGGTGGGGGAAGCGAGACCCGAACTTACCCGAAGACCACTCTTTTGCCAGTCTGACAATACAACGCTACCAACCTGTAATTGAGGAAAATAAATAATCTTTGACGGCAAATTAGACACAAGTAAAATACGTACTTTGTTTTCGTATGAAACATATAATGTGTTTTATTCACAAAGTCTTATAATTCTAATTAAATACATACTGAATAAATCAAAATGCAAATAAGTCTTTTTGGGCGTTAAACTCGTCTTGCAGAGCTTTTTCGACACCACTTAGCATGAGCTTGTTGACTACAAGATTAAAGCTCACGTAAACCGGTTTGCCACACTTTTTTGTAAGTCTTTTTGCCAAGCTCGTAGATGTAGCCTCGTCACTTGATCCCATGAGTCTTGTCGCAACGGGTAATTTTTCATATTTTGTGGCCATCGCAATGCTGAGATCATTCATCGTGCAGTCGTCGAAATCTCCAATCCAAATAAACAAACTGTCTTCCATTTTTATAATTCGACCGCTTATTCTAACCTCGCCGATGCGTGTTGCAAAATCGTGAAATTTAAAATCACTCGAGAGCAATTCAGGGATCTTATTCTCAATTGCTCCATTCTCCATTGCTTGCATCGATGAATAAAATATCAAATCTCTTCAGTAGGGATTAGACCGAGAACTTTGCGAAAATTTCTTGTGTGTTTTGTTGTCCATAAAAACACATGTCACTATGGGGTCGCTAAAGACGATGCCGGAAACTCATCGAATCTCGCGTTCGGGAACTCATTCAAATAGTGTCAATCTATTTGGGTTTATTGTTGTGTGGAATTTTATTTGAATACCAATTTTCAAAAGTACCATATTATATTCAATTAGACAATAATATTTGGCAATCCATTGTATATACAGGTAAAAATATATCTTTTTTTACATAAATAAACCGAAATGTATGTAATTTAAATAACGACCGTTGTGGACAAAATGATGAACATTGAAAGTCGAGAAGATTTATACTTTTAAGGGAGATTAAATCGGACGTCAGTTTATACACAGAATGAAAAAGTATAATCAATAATAGGGGTTTATCAAAGTAACGAAATAAAAAAATAAGATTACGCCCTCGTAGTTGCACGTTGACCGAAAAGGAGAGAAATTTGTACTCGCTCCGTGTTTCCAGCTTCGAGGACCCCTCTTTCGTTGACCGGGCAGTACGCAAGCGCCTGCCGAGATCTTCTGGCGAGAGTATCCATTTTGATCACATGTGAGTATATCCCGAGACCGTCCTCGATATTTCCGTGAAAACTAATGGTGCTAATAGTTTGAGAAAAAAAAACACACAAGCAACATTGAGATAACGAGAGTGAAATTATATTCTGGTTCGTAAAATTCTCCTAAAGAGTAAATAGTGTAATTAACGTAAGACAGGCCTGGTAAGAAGGGTTAAATGAACGTCGTGATCCAACCGCACACGGTTGACAACGAATGGGCGCACGATATCAAGGGAACAATGTGGCTCAAGCCGGATCTTTCGCGCCATCTTCGCCAATAATATTCACAAAGAATAATAATTATCTTCTAAAATTTATCTAGAAATTCGAATTCTAAGGCGTGTGAACAATTTCATTCTTCACAACGATCTACTGCATATTCCGCTTGGAACGTTTCGAAGAAGCAAAAAAACGACACTCTTTGGTTAACCGCTGGTTAGACGGTACTCGCTTTTTCCGTATCGTTCGCGTGCGCGAATCAAACGCACGCGTTTCCCTTTGCATACTCCGGCTTTTTTTTATTTCATTCGTTTGCCCACGATAAAACTCTTCTTTTGCGAATTCCAAGCGTTTCGTAAGGTTTGGAATTATCTTGTAAGTACGAAAGTCGCGATCGCGTTTCCAATCGCATATGAAACATCTTTCGCCGTCAATCTGCCACATGGTCACTAACGCGTTTTCTCCCCGATCATTGCAATTTTTTTACCAGAGAATCGCGAATACAGCGATCATTATCTTTTCTACGCTGAAATTCGAAAGAATTCTCCTCTATTTGAAAGAAAAATTTTCAACTTTATGCACGCCACTTATACATACTCTTCATTTTCGATTTATTGATATTTTTTATTTATTTTTCTCCACTCTTTTTCGTGGGTTGTTCAATAGCGAAAGTTTTTCATATATGGTATTTTTTCAGTTTACAGATCATCCTGTTCATTCATGCAATATTTCATTCGATTACACTTACTTTTCACACGCATTTTATTCTTTTTTAAGCAATATTTTCATTTCAATATGAGAATGTACATCAATATGAATTTTTTTTTTAACAAATCTCCAAAAATTAGTAAATTAATGACAACATATGTTAGAAAAACTTACCAAATTCATTTTGTTACCAAAGCGGTGTTCCTTATCAAATTTGTATAAATAAATTATGTATTTGTTTACAATTTTCATAGAATAATGTTTGGTGTTTCTTTTCTTTGTCAACAGAAAACATCAAAGAATGGCAGATATCGAGGACACTCACTTTGATACTGGTGACTCCGGCGCCTCTGTGACCTATCCCATGCAATGCTCAGCATTGCGCAAAAATGGTTTTGTCATGTTGAAGTCTCGACCCTGCAAGATCGTTGAGATGTCCACTTCCAAGACAGGAAAACACGGTCATGCCAAGGTTCATCTTGTCGGCATTGACATATTCTCATCAAAGAAGTATGAAGATATATGTCCATCCACGCACAACATGGATGTGCCTTTTGTGAAGCGAGAAGACTATCAGGTACAGTTCGGTTTCTTGTTTGCAATATTACATCAGTAAATATAAAATTTGAAGACGCTCTCTTTTCATGAATGTTCAGTCTTCTCGTGCTGAGCTTGGTTGTTGCAAAAAGTCAATTTTTTATATAAAAAAACTTTCTAGTTTGTATGAAAATATCCTGCCATTATCAAAAACCATTTTAAGGGATATTTAATCCCCAATTTCTTTAAATACACATTTTTTATTTATTCACTCTGACAACAGATCTAAGATTGTCATTCCCACACATTGAAATTCATTTCAAGAAATAAGTTTGCTTGAATAATATGATTTCAGAAAAGTTCCTTTTTTCTTAAATTTTTTAATCTGTTTCATTGGAACATCTAGCTGACAGACATATCTGACGACGGATATTTATGCCTTATGGCTGATAACGGAGACCTCCGTGAGGATCTCAAGATCCCTGACGGCGATTTAGGCACGCAGTTGCGTGCGGACTTCGACGCTGGAAAAGAACTGCTGGTGGGTGTACCGATTTTTTATTAATATATTAATTTCTCTAAAACTGTAGTATGAAATTAATCTTTTTTTTCTGTTTTCCAGTGCACTGTTCTTAAAGCCTGTCGCGAAGAGGTGGTCATTGCCATTAAAACCAACACTGCCCTTGACAAATAATTGTGTTCAGTTCGCGAACCGTACACAACCTCACAACCCGCTTAATAGCCAATCGACACCTTATCATTGGTCAAAGAGAGACGGAAGGAGAGAGAGAGGAAGAACAGGAGAGCAGAAGCGAGAGAGAGGCGCGTTTGAAAAACACGATATAACAGCAGCAGAACGTAAAAAAAAACGAGCCATCAGTTCTATAAAAAAGAAATCTACGGCAATCCAGCAGTGGAGAATGATAATATTAATAATAATAAAAAAAATGAAAAAAAGAACAAATTACTTTTTATCAAAGAAACTACTTACTACTATCCGAAATTGCGAGAACGAATAACGAAATACAACAGCAATGACAAATACACGCGCTAATGTTTCTAAGGGATCATAGTAGAGAAAGGAGAATAAAAAAAAACGTTCGACTGACCAGACGTAACGGAGCTTGCGTCCCGGTTTTAAAAACTCTCTCGTGTACACGCCGATACATACACATACACATGTTGTTTGATATATAAGAGATACGGTGGAAATTTTGCAACAAAGGAGGTTGATTGAAAGAAGGGGGGAAGAAGAATAAAAATTGGAAAAACTTCTACATTTCTTCAAACTTTTTTTTAAATTTTTTTCGCAAAAAAGTTTGGGTGTGTGTGTGAGGGAGAGAAAGAGAAAGAGAGAGTGGTAAACAATCGGAGATAATTTTCAAAATCGCGCGAAAAATTTGTAATTTTGATCGAAATTATGTTTGCACGTGGTTTGGAATATTTTTGAGTAAATGGAAATATAAGGGTATATGCCACTTTTGTTCGTGCCGCGCCCGTTTATGTCTTGAACCTCCGCTACAAACAATTCATGCTAAATTATGAAAATTATTGGCTTTTCCGATTGAAATTGACTTTGGACGATTTTTCATGAAAGCATTTCATTTCTTGCATCCCTTGCCCTTTGCTACTCAGTAAAATGATCGAACTTGTAATGAGAATTAAATCTAGTTTTTTTTAGCAATGATAATTATCAGTGTGGCGCAGCAGTAAATTAAAATTGCAACGGGAAAATATAATTTTTTCGTTTACCTTTAATGAGCAATCATCGAGACAGAATGAGAGTAAGAGTGTGCGAAAAAGATTAGCATATTCGCTAGTTCATTCGACGATTTGCTAAGAAAAGCATTTATTTCTTGAAGTTAGTGCCTCTACTTTGTTTTCGAATACATGTGCGAAAAAATTGTTCATTCATTGACCTTTTCAAGGAAATTTTCGTAGCAAATCAGTCGGAAATCGAGCAAACGTTGGGCAGTAGAATAAAAGAAGAGAAAAAAGAACAAATGGAGTAACGAACTTCTGATAATATATTATACTATATATCGCCCGCTTGTATCGGGTCTGATTAGTCCCTTGGCCTACTATAAAATGACATACCGAACGTACACGAAAACAGAAAGCAAAAGAAGTAAAGAGAGAACGAATCTTTACCCAATCTTCGTTTTATTTCGAAGAACGCCGTCTCTTCGAGTGAATATTTTTACATGTAACTTCAATCGTAATCTGTGCCGAGTGTATGGTTTATCGAGGCTCCTCAGGGACACTTGAAAACGAAATGAAAAATAAGAAATGAGAAAAGATGTACTGATGTGAGTGAACTTTTTCGAATTAGTTTCCAATTGTCTAATAACACTCGTACTTATTCCCAGTGTGAAATTACCGCTAGACGAACATTAGGAACGGAGTTGTGAAAAGCGTCGTGAAAAAAAAACCCATTCAACGAGTTTGAGGCCGAAAAATTGGTCAGAAATTTGTCATAAAATTTTCCCAATCAAGAGAGGGACGGAGTCGGGAAAACGCAGGATAAAAACCCGACATTAAATGCTGCTTTACCAATTTCGTTCATTTTGATTTACAATTCAGCACATCGATTAATTTTCAAAAAATTCTGATGCAATTCCTTCTCATTCCTATCTGAAATCAGAATCATCAGATTTGTATAAAAAAAAACTGAACCGAAAGGTACAGCGTAAAATAGTTTGATTAAAGTAAAATAGTTGCTAAAAATAATTAAAAAGAAAAATATTTAAGCATAAGTGGATGTAGCCAGAGTATCAAGGTAGGAAAGTGTCGATTCGAAGCAAACATCATTTTCTATTCATTGCGTTTGCTTTTCTCGATCGGCGACCCGAAAATTTTTCGTGCAGAAAAAACCAGAGAACAATGATCAGCGTTCAGATTGAATAACGTGGACAAACTTTTCGTTCTCCTCGTAATATCCTGCGATACTTTGGTATGCGTTTACAGTTAACGATCTAAACTTAACTTGATAATCTAAGAGAACACGACACTTAAAAACATTAACGAAAAAATCAAATGCGAAAACAAAAAAAAATTCAGCGTCTGTACCATACGTCTGCTATGTTGAAGGTATATATAATTGAAATGTGCTTTGTTATCGACTTGTAAAACGATTATTTAGGGTGAGAGGTAGTATTCAAAAGGCAAAGTTTGGGAATTAACGAAGAAGTAAACTCGAAACTACACGAACGCCAAGCGCACCACGATGTGCACCAAGAACGCGCAAGTGCTTTAATAACTAAAAAAAAATAAAACGAGTTTAGAGATGTTAGATAAAACAAAACTGTAAAGCGCAAAAGAAAAGACAGGAAGGGGAAGACAATTTTTATTTCCTGTGCTTGTAGTAATTTCAAAAAAAAAGATTTTTCTAATTTTTTTAACTTCAGTCCCCAAAGTCTCTTCGATGGGAAAAAAGAAAAAATAAGGTCACCTCTAATAAATGACAAAAAGGAATAATATGAATAGTAATAAAAAAGGATGGAAAGAAAACAAGAAAAATGCTATTATTCAGGGTGTAACCGATTCGAGATGATCGGTATCTTAGTTAACTAATACTACTGTCTCAGGATTGTAAACGATGAAAAATAACTCGCGTGCGACATACATATATATTACTGTGAAATTAAATTTATATTGAAAAAGGAAGAATAAAAAGCGAGCCGAGAGTAAAAAATAAGAGGCGACATGGCCGAGCAATGGGAATGAAAAAAAAAAGAAACGTAATATGAAAATTATCACAGTTTCGCATTTCAATGTTCGAGTAATATTGAAGAATAAATAATATCACAAATTGACTCTTAGATTCGAGATGTTATCATTTTCTCGCTGCGACGAAAAAAAAAACGAATGTTGCACGAAAATTTGTAATTTACCGCAAGTTCCATTGAAAACATAAATCTTGAGTGAGCTCGCGGAAGATTAATTATTTCCACTGAGAGAGCACATGTGGTCGACAGCCAACGAAGCGAAGTTTCTGACCTGAAACCTGAAGTCAAAAATCCAAAACGAAAATCGCGAACATTATGGAATGAAAAAAAATTTAATGATGTGCATCTTTTTTCCATTTTTATGCTACAAAACGCGCCCCGAGAATAAAATTAAAAGAGTTCTCAGGTAAGTTTTCGATCAGCCCAACTTAGCAAACCCTCTTCACCGTCTATTTTCATTTTCTCTGAAGAATCAGAATGTACATACTTTTAATGAGTATATTTATACATATAATATTTACCTTTGACTAAAACTTGTCGACGTTTACGTGAACACGCGATGTGAAATATTTGTTGCTCCTTGAAGGAAACTTGTAAAATCGTTGTGAGCTCTACAAAATGTGCGAAAATTTAAAAAAAAGACAAAAAAATTTCGATAGTTTCGCAAACGATATATTGAGTGTTGAATGCTAAATAATCGGCTTTTTTGAGCTAAAACGTTTGTAAAGTGAAAAGCACAAATATTATTAAAAACCCGCAAATTTAATGAAACAATTTAATCTCGAATTCGTTTGTTTTTGTAACAACGATTTCTCACATCTAGACTATTAATTCACAACTTTTTACGCATTTTGGCTATCTGCTTATAAATAAATTATAGCGACAAATATTTATAACGTGAATCTCTTCGTAACAAAATGAAATTTATTTATAGAAATACATTTTCTATTCACTTCGTAACGTAACATGTTGAATGCCAGCGAGTGTCTGAGCAGCAGCGATTCCAAGTACCGAACAAACAATTACATAATTAATAACTAATAATTATTATCAATAATAATAATAATAATAATAATAATGGGAGTGTATGTGTGAAAGACAGAAGATGAAAAGATAGAGAAACAAGAGAAACGAAGAGTATTCTCTTCAATAGCCCCATAATAAATTCCCCGCATTTTCTTTCTTTTTCGTTTAATCTAGACAGTAACAAAGTGTATAGCAACTTAATGGGTTAGGTGTTTTTTCCTTTCTCCAGAACTTTGTCCATGTCTATGCTTTTTTTCTCTCCTCTCATGATCCATCATTAATTTCTTTGTTTTTTTTTAATTTTTTTCTTTTTCCCTAATCACAATTGTAATGGAAATTATTTTGCGTTACGTTTGATCAAGCGTTCGCGTTTCGCCTTTGAAGCGCTGCCGCTAAGTCCTGCCTAAGTGCTGCTTGCTGCCTCTGATCCGCCAGCGATTGCAAAGACCTCAGGCCGTTTACGATGTCTTTCGTCTTACCGAAATAGATTTCATTCAAGGTATTTCGTATTTTGTTCTCCATGTCCTCTACCATGCGCCCGATATTCACGATATGTGGCGATGTTTCGCTTATCGCCGCATCCTGTTCCACCTTCACAAACAACATTAATTATTCACAATTTTCGATAACTATAGCGAATCAATCTCGGTTACTTATTTCACGAGGGAAATGGGACAATGAAGGGCTTGAAGTAATTTTTTCTCAACTTGAAAAGATGTAAGAAATTTGGAAAAAGAAAATCAGAGATAAATAACATGGGGGATATTTTGAGGTGTAAAATGTAAATATAGAAATACTTTGCAAAACCAGAATAATATATGTTACCTGTCTAGTCAAACTTCCACCAAGATTCATAGTTCCAGAACCATGTTTATTAGTCTGAAGCCAAAGCATGGCGGTGGAAGTAAGTTTGTAATGAGCTATTCGTCCAGTGGATCTCTCTTGGACTTCAACAACATGTATAGAATCCCAGCAGCCTTTGATTTTCTTTGATCCGTCTCCCGCTTTCTTGATTAAAATGACACCTGCAAAGCCATGATCAAGGTCCCACAGGTAAACCGAAGAGACACCACCCTCGAAATATAATTCACGGTACTGGTCGAATGCATGATTCGCATCTATCTCTAATTTTCTCAACCTCTGGGAGGGCATCGAACCATCCTCCAGTGGTGGATCATATGTATTGCTCCAGGGGGATCTGCATCAAATCAACAAAAACTTTCTTCAATCTCAGGCATGGATAACTGTAAATTTGTTATTTCAATTTCAATCTACCTGTACGAATCTCCGTCTCGATTATAATCACACAAGAGATAATCCTTGCCAGATTCCTTGTCTTTAGCTATTTTGAGCGGCTGATCAACTGACGAGAGTAAGTCTTCGCAAAGCGAGGGTACCAGATCTATGAGATCACTGAGATTTTTTTCAATCTGTTGAGGCGGAAGTCTCCTCATGAGATCTAGAGCGCAATCCATCTGTTGTTCTGTCTATAAGGACAAAAATACATCAACAAAAATATGTTCTCCTTGTCACATTGTGAAACCAATTATATTCCATCTCTAGCAAAAACGAGCAACGAAAATCGGATTTAACAAATGATTTCTCTTAATTCGTTTGATCTCGTTCACCATTTTGACATTCGAGATCTTCTGGGTTAGGTAAGAACTTCTCCATGAAAAAGAATACATAACGCGACATTTCGGGATCACTCCAACGCGAAAATCGGGATTATTTTAATTTTAAGTTACGGGTGAATGTGCGACGACACTAAAAAAGAATATTTTCGTTCCAACTTGAGGGCCGAAAACAGGTCACGAAAAAATGACTCACCATGATATATTCGCGTGTAGAACAGTTTGTATCAACGATGCGCGTAAGGTTGTTTAAAAAACAGAAAACAAAATTTACGTATATATATATATATCTACGATATATACACTCTTATGGATGTTTATGTTTGTATGTATATTCAATCAATTTAACAAATAATAAAAAAAATGTGAACGTTGTTTCCGCTCCTCGCGACAAGTAAGTGATCCCGATTGTTGACTATGTCCCTTGCATTCGAAAACGAAAAAAAAAATCCGAACGCTTCAAGGGTGTGTCAGAGTGAACAGTGATTGGTGAACGCATGTACAAGCGTTCCTAAACACACACTGCCATGTCTATTTTCATGTCGTAAGAAATCTGATGAAGGGAGAGGGAAAATGTTCACAATACAGTCGATGCATCGAAAATTTTGCGATCTCTCATCATTCGATGGAGTTGATAATTCGCGAACACTAGCACGTATAATATTTTTTTTACGAATTTATAGGCTTTCTGCGGTTGAGTGTCAAAAACTGTCTCTTCCTCCCGCTCGTTCTCTCTCTCTCATTCCGCATGCACACAATTGCGTGAAAGTACACTACCCACACTATTGCAATAGTGTTGGATGAATATGTACCGTGAGAGGTCGTTGTACGTTTAAAAATGTGAGGAATACAAAATTCGTCGCCAGGGAGCGCCAAATGATATAGCTAAAAAATCCCGCGGAATTACGAGATATTGAATCGAAAGGGTTATTTTTACAATTAAGAAATTACAATTTTATCGAAGTACAAGATATATAATATCAGAGGAATATGACCCACTGAGTGGTGACGAAGAATTAAATGATCGGATAATAAATTAATAATGCAAAAAAATATACGAGAAGAATGCGTGTGAATTTTAGAAATTATGATGCATTGAAAACATTAATTTTCACTCGAGCTCTGGAATTTTGATTTCTTCAGAAATTTTTGAGTTGGTTGAAGAATAATTTTTATAAAATAAGAAAAGTTTGAGACTTTGCACGTTTCAGGAAAGGGACCGCATCAGGTGTCCACAGCGTAATAGAAGAAAAGGCACGTGACAAAATTTCGAGTTTCTGCTTCAGATGGAAGATACGTGTGCGTCATGAATTTTTTCAACCGGGAACAAGGAAAATTCGTTAACGTTGGACGAGTTATGAATTTTTCCGTGAGAGAGAATAGTTTTGCAAAGACTTTTTTTTGCACTGTTTTCAAATTAATTTCTAGTATAAAAATAAAAATTTTTCAAAAAAAAATTTGATGGGTCCTTGTAGGGAATTTAAGTTTTCAAAACCCGCCCCACATTTACTGTGCGATCACCAGTTGCTGAGATATAGGCGATTAAAGAGAAAAGCATCTTTTTCATTCAAAGTTTGGTATCTCAGCGAAAAATGAACGTAGAATAAGTTTTAAAAAATGAAATTGTAGCTGAAGAAACAGGCTAACAGACCTCTATATTAATTGTTCCTAAATAAATGTTTCTAACTCCGTGCATTTATTTGAAAAAAGAAAAAATTTTGATTGATACGACCATTTTTGACGAAAATACAGTTTCTTAAAAATTAACAAAAAATTGCAATTTTTCGGGGTAGTGTTTCACATAGTGTTTTACATTTATATTGATAGTATATTATTTTATCGTTTCTTGAAAATGATCGAAAACAATTATATGAAGAAGAGGTTTATTCTAAACGTTACATTAGTTGGAAAAATATTCAAGTATACCTAAAGTCCATTTAAAAAATGTGATTTTATTTTAGCAGGATTTTAGTGGTTGGTTATGAAAGTATATATACATTCCAACGGTTGAGTGATCAGAGCTTGATGATACGATAAGACTGCCAGACGAGATGTTCTGCTTTTTCTGCCTTAGTAACAGTAATTTCCTATTTATTAGAAATGACATCTGTACAGGTGTACTGTGTTTACCGTTTTATTATAAAAATGATAAGTTTTTGCGTAATTAGTGAACGTATTCGGTTATCAGGACCACGTTTCCCACCTAGAGTTTTTCCTCACGGTGTGAAGTTTCGTCTAATCATGTGCTTATCAGTAAACAGAAATTTATTTCGCAATATTGAGAAGACGAAATGTTTATCTTCATTGAGGAAAAAAAAATTGTTCATTTTGAAATTTACATAAAATTCTAGTCGACGTAATTTCCTGGTCGAATCTTGCCATATAAAAGCGATTGCTCAAGCTCTTATTCATCATCGAGCTAAAGGTATACCTAAAAAGATAAACTTTTGCCCATCGTGCGGCATTTCGTATTGTTCTCTTTTCTGAGTAAGTCGAATATTCTAAATTAAATAAATACAAACAAAAATATTCCAAATCCCTAGTACCAACAAATGTCATAAAATTAAATCTTTTTTGTGTAATTTCAAAATCATAATTTGTTTGAAAAAGAGAACTAATTATATTTAATTTTTTCCCATTTACAGCAGAAAAATAAAAGAAGACATGATCAAACTTTTTTTTTGCCTGACACTTTTGTGTGTCACCATTATTGAGGTAATATTTCTTACATGCGTAGCACATGGATGAATTTCAGAATTTCAACAGTTTATAATACTATCTTGTTTATAGGCGGCGCCTTCTCCGGATAAGCCACTGCTTGTAAGTATAGTTACAGAATAATGAAAATTCGCCACCGATAGTTTTAATGAAAACTTAAATTCGAAATGCTTTTGTTATTAACTCATCATATTTTTTTCTCAATTCTTAGTAAAATTATAGTAGTTACTAATTATCGTGTGTTTTGTTTCGTGACAGGATTTTTCACGAGCCTCTACACGATGGAACTCACTGGTAAGTTATTAGAAGATAAAGCATGACTAAAAACCAAAAAAAAACGTTGTCGGATGTTAATCATCTTTTTTTTTTATTTTTCAGAAAAACCGTGCTGTTACCCATCGGGAAGAAATTACAAATACGGTATGAATATAAAATATCGTAATGATTTTAAGCTATAAAATTGTTTAAATTGAACGAGGTATACAAATGTATTTAAATCAAGACCGTGAATAATATTTTGTTTGTTTCTTCTGCAGTTTGCGCACTCGCGTGATGATATCATAGATAAAACTGTAGACATTGTAAGTATTAGTTTAAATTCTGTTGAGCAGTCAATCGTGTAAATAAATTCATGTCTTATTGTTTTCTATTGAAAGTTTTTTTTCTCATTTTTAGGCCGAAGCTGGTCTTGATGGAGCTTCAAACATTACCAATACTGCAAGTGTTACCCAGAAATCAAAAATCTTTCAAGAAATATTTTTGTTTTTCATAAAAGTATTATTTATTTGTATTTTCTTAATTACAGGTTGTTGACAAAGGTGGAGCTTTAGTAGGAGAAGGCTTAGTCTTGGTAAGATCAAGAGCAATGAAAATCACGTGACCGCTCAGATTTCATAAATTACAGATTTATTAAATAATTATTATGTACATTCTTTTCGATTATAATCGAAGTTGTTTGAAGCAATTTTTCAAAATTTACACGAATCGCCCTGTGTAACTTTTTTTCTTTGCGCATTTTTCCCAAAGTATTGAAAATTCAGCTTCAAAAAACCGTGATACATTTTTTTCGATCAGAAGATTTATCTATTTTTCTATGACGATTTATTTATTATTTAATAAATCCGTGAACGTTTGAATTTTTCTAGAATGTGTCACCGTCTAAAAATAAATATATAATTATTGTATATAATTTTTAAATTATTTTATAATTATCATATAATTTTATTATCATAGTTTTTTTAAATATTTTCATTGACTTTTAGGGCAAAACAGTCACCCAAAGTGGCAGCAAAGTACTAAATAAGGTATTGAAGCTAATACAGTTCTCTATTAAAATTTGATTCAACTATATAAAGTACAAAACAAAATAAATTTTTGTTTTGATTCCCAGGTTGCCAATGGTACTCTTGATGTTGGCAAGGATGTTGTGAAACTGGTGAGTAAAAAAATATACTTCATAAATTGAAACATATTATAAATTCGGATTTTTATCTTTCAACATCGAAGTTGAAACAATCATCTTAAAGCCTCGCATTTTTTCTCCACAGGGTGGGGATGTTGTACAAGGTGCTGGTGATGTCGCCAGTGCGGTAAATATTTTTCATCGTAGACTTTTTCATGGCATCGGTGCTGTAACATCGAACGTTATTTGAATGTCATTTTTTTCAGGGTGTTGATGGAGTGACCAAGTTCTCGAAATCCACAGTCAAATTGGTAAATAACTGAACAATTTTTTGTAATGAAAACCTAAATACCATCATTTAATTTTTTTTTATATTTTATGTAGGGTTCAACTATTGCGAATGGAACAGCGGAAGTCGCCGGAGCGGTAAATATTTTTTTTCATTTTTATTTCGAGGCTTATATTAATTAATCTTTTGAAAATTATGGCATATTCCTGTCGTTCAGAAAAATGCATGTCTGATCGAAATATTAATGAGAATTTAATTATTAAAGAATTTATTTTAAAAAACTGAAGTAAACGGATCTCACTTGTGTTCTATTGAAATTATATTGACTTAAAATTTACGCCAATTTTTTATTGAACACCCCCTCTAATTAATTAAATGGTGATTTGTTTTTTTTTCGAATTTTAAATAGTCACAAGAGATCGAGTTCTAAAACGTTTTTCTTATTTTTCATTGCAGGCTATCGATGGTGCAGGCAGACTCTCATCTGGAACAGTTGATCTGGTCAGTTTTTAAGCGAAAATTCTTTATTTCCGTAAAAAAGGATCGATTCTTAAACGTTAATTTTTTAGGGATCGACCGTAGCTAAAAATGCTGGAGATCTCGTCGCCAAGGGTACGAAGGGGGCAAGTGATGTTGGAGAAGGCGTTCTTAACGTGGTGAGCACTTGTTCAAATATTTTCTAAAATAAAAAGTACGCATCAAGAACACGTTCGTTATCACTTTATTTTTCTGTTTTGTTCAGGCCGCTGTTGGAGCAGAGGCTGTTGGAAAAACCGGTGGAACAGTAAATATTATGCAAATAAATAATTTATTTATCTCAGTACGTTGAAAATTTAATTAAAATGTTTTTCTTTTTTATGAAAACAGTTGATTGAGGGTGCAGCTAATGTGACGACAACGCTCGCGGTTGCGGTAAATATCAAACAAAAATTGAATAAATTTCTGCACAAACTAAATAAAATGAAAGAATTGAATAAGACATGGATTTATTATTTTCAGGGTACAAAGCTCGTTAATACCACCGGAAACATTGCCAACAACATCGCCACGAGTGCATCCAAAACGGCGAATAACTTAGCCGGCGCTGTAAGAAAATTCACATCTTTGTAAATTATTTTTAATGCAACGATATCAGTTAAATAATATCTGCCGAATCTATAGGTTGGGACCGCCATCGAAAAAGGTGGTGCATATATGGATTCTGTAAGTTCTTTTCGGAGATTTTCCTATTTTACCTTTATTTTTCAAATAAGACCAACAAAAAACAAGTTCATAATGTCAATTTTCAATTTCTAGCTGATTAAACAAGCCGAAGAGTACGTCGATGGGCTGCTGAGCTGGGTAAGTTGACAATCTCAAAGATTAATTAATGTTTAATGTCATACATATTTGGCTATACATATTTCTATATTTTACATTTACCGAACTGTTTTACGTTTTGATTAGCTGAACGAGACCTTAAACGGCTTGGGTCTCAGCGACTTGCAAGTGTTGGTAATGTTGGAGAAGAAAATCAAGAAGGAATTCGATGCCGCGGATGCTAAGAAAAAAGATGTGGACCAGAAACTTGCGGATGCAGAGGCCGACGAACCAATAAAAAAGGCAGCCTTGGATAAAGCAACGAAAGAAGCCGATACAGCGCAGGGCACGATCGATGGCTCTGTTAAGGGCATGGTGGACGATGCAGAAAGGGACTTCGAAGCTGCCTCCCCGGGCGATGCGGATTATGACGACTTGAAAGAAACGGCGACGAAGATGAGACAAGCTCTCGCAAGACTGGAAGCAATCGTCAAGAAAAAAGATGAAGCACAAGTTCCCTATGACACTGCGGTGGCACTCGTCGCTTCATTGAAGGCACAACAGAAATCAGCTCAGGAAGCATTGGACAAAGCGACAACAAACCTTGCTGAAATTAAAAAACGTGTGCTAGAAGCCAAAGCCAAAGCCAGCGCTAAAACGACATAAGTAAAATTAAAGTGCTCCGAAAGCGTGTAAATGAATGTAAACGGACGAACGAACCAATCTCAAGATCACTAGAAAAGGACACAGATTTTTACGAAATGAAAATAAGGAAAACTTTTTCAAATAAAATTTTTTCAAATCGTGAAAAAATACAAGTCGTAAAAAATCATACTCACACCAGTTATATATACTCTCTTTTAATTATTGAATAACACGAAACTTTTGACTTAATTTTATTGTTATTTTATTTTTCATTTCTGCTAACGTACAGAGCAATTCTTTTGGTATTTTTTATGACTCCTCTAAGCCAAAAATTTCAAAAGAGGACTATTCTAATATTCTTGTAGATACCGAATTTTTTATTTAATTTTTTAAAAAATAGTCCAATACAATTAACATACATAAGAACGACTGTTACGGGGTATGCATTTTTACTACTTGAAAAAGTTTTTTTATACAAATATTTGTAATTCTTCCTTCATGTGTAAAATCTTAACTTTTGCGATAATATATAATAAATCAAATCTAAGTGCAATATAAGAATATTTGTCTTTTTATTTCCGTTCATATATGTCAGTGCACGATCTATGTACCTCTATATATGCGGTCTTGTTCAGTGCGATCTGTTTATCGGTCTCTCATTACGATCTATCCATCTCGATGCATATTCTATCGATCTCAGTACGCTCTATCTATTCTGTAACAACGCGGCGCTTCCCGCATAAATAACAGTAGCTTTTATGATATTATTTTCGTACGTTCTCATTGTTCTATTTTTAAACTACTTCCGATGTTTATTTTTAGTTGTATTTATTTATTATACGATGGAACTTTTATGAGAATTTTGACTGAATTATTTTTCAAGTATAGATCTCGTTAAAAATTTCTCGATTTTAAAATCCGATAATTCGTCCAGTGTAATTACAAAAAAATCGCATAAATTAACATTTTTTAACCTCGGTGATAAATTTTCCACGATTACACGACGAATATTGGAAAAATATTGCAATCGGAAAGTTTATGTCTCGGATACGTTTATAACAAGAAATTCGAATCGTGCGTTCATAATTGACGTTAGCGCCAAAACCGAAATGAGTATGTATATGCTATACATGTAAATAAAAGCTCCAGATGGTGTCACAGGTACATACTTGACAACCTAGCCTAACCTCAAAAAACTTCAACATTTTGCTATGAAGAACTTCTTTCTCTGCACAATATTCCTGGTATGATTTTTTTCACAATCAACGCTACATTATTCATTTTACTCTTGATTGAGAAAAAAATACATATGCATTTTTTCTCCTCCTTCAGGTCCTAAAATCTTTTCGATTATCACAAATACATTTTCCCTTTTGAGGTTACCTTTTGATAATCTCTATTGTATCCCAATGTCCGAATATAAAGGGTAATTCTGTAGAATGAGTAGATCCTTAGATGCTGTACAATAATTGTTAAATAATTCTTGTTCCTTCTTCCATTTTGAAGAGGTTTTCCCCTGAAAATATCGAGGAAGACTGAACCCTTGCGATCCACGATAACCGATTCTTTTTTTTGCTCAGAACACTGTGTTTGCGTTCGTCTTAGCGGGAAACGAAATTCTCTTATATCATGTAAAAGACGAAGTGCCGGCCGGCACTTACAAATATTATCACTTTTCATATAAAGGCCTTATCAAAATAGAATTAAAATCATAGTAAGTAATGAGAATTCTTCATTTCGTTTCTGTGATAATAAGAGTAAAATCAAGTATGATATGTTTTTGGTATTATTTATTTATAGCTCAGGAGACGCCGATTTATACGTTTCTCAAGCAATCAACAAACCATCCTATCAATTGGATGAGCATTGCTTGAGTTCTGTTACTTGTGGTGAAGATCAAATTTATATCCCAGAAAGGTGAAAAAAATTTTATCATTGTTCTGTTGTTCTCGCTCAATAAGATACTTTTTCTTAATAATCATAAAAATTTAATTACTTCATTCATGAAATGTTTCAAATGGAAAAATATTTTTTTATCAAGTTTTAAAAGACCAGTGGCTATCGGTGTCTATGGTCATCTTGCCCACCAACCAAGTCGGTACAGTCTTTACATTTACGATGTAGATAAGACTGCTGGTAAAAATGACATTGAAGTAAAACCTTTGGAAAAAGCAATATATCCAGAGGATTCGAAGGTAATCATCCAATCAATCAACCAACATTGGCCTGATGAAATCGATATTTCTGAAAAATTATAATTTTTATTTTTTAGAGCATTTTCTGGTCATCAATTGGCACATTCTTAGGCCAAGTTTTTGCAGAAGTGCTTGATAGTTTGTTTTGATCTGAGAATCAAAAAGTAAAAACAAAATGTTGGAATATGAAAATCAAATGTTCATAGAGGCTCTTCAAGAGGATGGCTTAACAATTGTAGCCAAGTAAGTTACATGCTTTAAATTTTAATCAGTTGCTAAGAAATGAAAAGAGAAAAAAAGTAATATTCATCACTTTGAATGAATAATATGATTTGGCAGGACAAGAAATTGTGCCCTTAATTCTTGTGTATTTTATTTTTCTAAGTTTCACTAAAAAAATAATAGATACAAATGAACCATGTGTTTCAGAGGACTTGGCTTGGAAACCGTATTTACAAATATTCTCAAAGTTTACTCAGACCCAGGAAACTTGGTTATTGTACTTGGCACCACTGATCAGGATGAACAATATTTTGTTGAACAATTGTTATTGATGGGTGTGACGACCGTACCAAAAATTATAACAGCTCAGATAACATCTGCAGAGCGGTAACGAAATATATTGATACGCAAATAGTTTCAATTAACAAGTCCTTTGAATACCATTCTCTCCATTTTTCTATTTTCAGTGAATTAACTTACTTGGATGGCGGAGTCTTATTTATATCTGGCAGGATATTGGTTGTAGATTTACTGAAACAACGAGTCCCTTTGAATTTAGTCACAGGCATTCTTGTTTATCGTGCTCAAGGCATTCTCAATTCTTATCAAGAGGCTTTTGCTCTTCGTCTCTACAGGCAAACTAACAAGGTTTTAACAAATATAAAAAATTATTTTTTGTTAGTGTTGAAATACAATTATGAAATACAATTATTTCACTGTTAATGGGACCATATTTAAAGTATAAAAAATTTTTTTGACAGACTGGTTTCATAAAAGCATTCACAAATTCAGCATTAGCGTTTACCGTCGGATTTTCCCAGGTTGAAAAAGTAATGAAAGCTCTGTTTGTCAAAAATTTGTATTTGTGGCCACGCTATCACTCGATCGTTAATAGCAGCTTATCTCAGCACAAGGTGATTAATAATTTTTCTTAGGCTGGCGGAAAATAAGTTAAATAAAAAATTAACTTGAATAAAAACAATGAACA
Organism: Cremastinae sp. B BG-2022a; assembly: GCA_030522605.1. Lineage (NCBI taxonomy): Eukaryota > Metazoa > Arthropoda > Insecta > Hymenoptera > Ichneumonidae > Cremastinae sp. B BG-2022a. The sequence continues at coordinate 246,430 of JAPYYX010000011.1, read as the reverse complement.
TTTGCAGCCTGAGGTGATCGAGTTGCACGTTAACTTGACTCAGAAAATGCTCAACATTCAGAGCTGCTTGCTCGATTTGATGAACGTCATTGTTAAAGATCTGAAGAATAATAACAAATACGTAAGTTATTGTTTATTCATAAGTAGTTTGAAAAATTCGATGAAAAGCGTACGTTTTGGTTCGATTGCAGCTCGAGTTGGATGAACTTAACGTCGAGAATGCAATCTCAAAGAAATTTCATAAGCAATTGCAATATCAGCTGGATCCAATTTGGCATCAGCTCGGAGTGACGACGAAACAATTGGTCGCTGATCTCAAAATGCTTGGAGTTTTCCTAACGTGAGTACAGAACGATACAATTGTGTTTTCTTGTATCCACAATAAGACGAACATTGGTAAATTTTTCGACAGCCGGTTAACGTCGGAGGATTCCGTGTCATTTTACGCAATGCTAAATCGTCTGAGGGATATGGAATTTGCTATGAAAAATAGCGGATGGTTGATACTGGACGTCGTCGAGGATTTATTTCGGCACGCGAGGAGTAGAGTCTACAAGAGCAATGATGGTAAATTCGAATTTTGGAATAATTAATTAATTCAGAAAAATGAACGAGTACATTTTCAGAATTAAAACCGGAGGCATGTCCGAAGTGGTCTGCACTGTCGGAAATTCTCACAGAAGTAAAAAGGGAAATGGACAAAAGGAAAAACTTCCCCGAGAGCGAGAAAACGATACTTATTCTCGTTTACGATGGACACACGTGTTATCAATTAAAGAATTATCTCACTATGGGAGCTGGGGGATTTTTGCTCTACGAAGCGATGAAAAAGCTCAAGCAAACTTCCATTCAGACGTCGAGGTATCGCGTACTCCTCTTCTTTATTTTTCTTTTTTCTTCCATAATTTCAAAAAAAAAAACATTTCAGCAAAGATAAGATATCACCCCAGGCAGAATCTTCATCTCCAAAAGAAGTAGATGAAAATCATGATCAGGACAGCTACGTTTTAACATATTCACAAAAACCTGCCGAAAATAGCGACGAGACCTTCAGCGCTTTTGAAGAGCTTTCTCAGGTGAAGAATTAATTTTTTACATTGATCGAACAAAAAAAAAAAAGAACGGCAAAGTAAAACTAAAGTGAAACAATCAGTCGATAGAGGAAGCGAAGGAGAAATCGGATGTGGACCAATGTGAGCCATTTATCGTTATCCAAGCTCTGAAACGAGGGGGAGATCCGATGGCACTACAAAGAACCTTGGCGGAAACGAAACCGTCATACGTCATCATGTATTCAGCAGATGTCTCAGCGATCCGTCAACTCGAAGTATATCAAAACAATAATTCGTCGTTGCAGTTGAAAATTTATTTTTTGGTTTACGGGGGTTCGGTCGAGGAACAGAGTTACTTGACGGCTCTGAGACGCGAAAAGGAAGCATTTGAAAAGCTGATTAAAACAAAATCGGTAAAATTTAATTTTTGGTCGATCGAGGTCGATTAATCAATGGAAAGTTGAATGTGAAAAGATAATGGAAATAAATATGCATTTCAGAGTATGGTTGTACCGAGTGACCAGGACGGAAAAAGCTCAGTCAATGAAAAATTCGATGAAGAGGAAAAAAATACTCGACAAGGCGGCCTTGAAGGATTGAACAAAGAGAAAGATAAAATAATAGTTGACATTCGGGAATTTCGAAGCGAGCTTCCGGGCCTGTTACACAAGCGTGGGATCGAGGTAGAGCCGATAACAATCATTGTCGGGGATTATATCCTGTCACCGGAAATTTGCATCGAGAGGAAGAGCATTTCCGATTTGATAATGTCTCTGAATTCGGGAAGATTGTACAACCAGGCAGTCTCGATGACACGGTACTACGCGAAACCGATGCTCCTGATTGAATTCGACGAGAACAAATCTTTTTGCCTCCACGGGAATTATTACGTCAGCAAGGACATGAAGAGCTCGGAGATAAGCGCAAAATTGCAATTGCTCACAATGCACTTTCCAAAACTGAGACTGGTCTGGTCACCGAGTCCGCAGGCAACTGCACAGCTCTTTCAGGAATTGAAGGTCAGAGAATCTCTTTATATTATTAATCAATTCCAAATTTATCCCATAGACAATTTAAGTTTTAAGTTTTTACAGCCAAAGCTCTCACCTAATTCCATTTTCTTCGCCGTATTTCTACTTTTTCCAATTTTATTTTACAGCAAGGCAGAGCCCAACCTGATTCCGAAGTTGCTGCTCAGATCGGTATTGACGACGAGCCTGAGGACAGCAGGCTGATGGTCGAAAAATACAATGTAAATATACAGAAGCTGGTTTCAAAGTTACCTGGAGTTCATACGAAAAATTTGAAAACTATTTTGAATAAAGGCGGCTCGTTGGATAATCTTGTAAAAATGAGTGAGGTGAGAGAGAAAAGAAATAATAAAATACTGTTTTTTTATCGAAAAGTAGTAAATATATGTATTTTTTTATGTAACGCAGGAGGAAATAGCTGGTATGCTGCAGAATAAAGCAGACGCAAGGGCGCTGTATTCGGCGTTACACGATAAGAAAAAATTAGAAGAACCGACCACGAGCACGAGGCCGCATTCGAAAGTTCGTGCCCGAGGATTGTTCCCATCGAAGATGACAAAAGCATAATCAGCTTTTCGTTTGATCGAGCGAGTAATCGTTCCAGAGAGAATATGCACCTTCCTCAAATCTTTCGAGCATGAAGAGCGATGCGGCATCTCGTTCGTACAATCTCTCGTCGGAAGGACATTTCGATCGATCTTGAAGCAACGTCTCCGAATCGTTTCCTTCCTCCTCTTTCTCCGCGTTTTTCCTCTTTTCCTAAAAATCCACCGTCTTTCTTTTTCATTGCGAAAGATAATATCACAACATTTTCATTTATGCGAACTCTATGTTAATTATTATTATTATTTTATTATACATATCCATACGTATATACAATATACATGTATAATGAGTGTACAGTTTTATAATCGATAAGTAAAGAAAAACCTGATATGCGAATGCTTCATCGAAGATTATTTTGTTTTCGAAAGAAAATTGACCGCAGTCCGCGATCGTGATCGGTGAGAGCGGTACTTGACGATGGGTTGCTACATTTTCGATTATTCGTAACGTCTCATCGCCATCGATCACTTGTCTTGGAATAAAATGAGTATGAATGAGGAATCAATTTACTTTTCGCGTTTTGTTGAATCTTAAACAAAATGAAGAATAACCCAAACGCGACGTATAAGCGATTCATCCACTCGTTTCGTTTCAGCGAGATGATGAGTTTTTTTATGTTGCAGTTTTTACGAGAACTCGCCATAGACAGGACACCTCTACGATCGTGAGGAATGCAATAGGACTCGTCGCTCAACGTAACCGACTCCTTGGTCAATTCTTCTCTATTAGGTTCTGTTATATTTGAAAGCGTGCGGAAAAGCTCAACAATCGGGATGATAAATCATTTATTATCAATATATAAAATAAATAAATATACCGCCAATTTCGAGCCAAGTATTTTTAACGATCCTAACAACTTTGCACGTCTTGTAACTCATCGAAGATTCCAATGAACTCTCATTTTTATAATTACCAGTGCAGAGGTTGAAAAAAGTTTGACACGTACGCGGTAATGAATCGGAGTACAACTGTAAAATATACATTCGCGTAAACCAATCAAAAACTATAGGTTTTCATCAAGTATAATAAAAATAAATATTGTGCAATATCTTCATTACCAATATGCGCACAGATCCGATTACGTTTCCATTAATCGCAAATAGGAAGTAAACGCAAGTTTGCTGTAAACCCAAAAAACTGCATGAGCTGTTATTTAAAATATAAAAATAATTGTTACTATAATTACACGAAAGATACACGTATTAAACCGACCCCTGTTTTTTCAATGAGGTTTCTGTACCGTTGAGCAATCAAAGTCTTTAAATTATCTGAGTTAATTGGAGGATAAAGAGTGTAACTTGTTCCGATGTGACGGATAAAGTCGACGTAATTTCCGATTAATTTTTCATCGATGAATACCGCGACCTCTGGTCTCTTCCACGTCCAAGTTTTACCGCCAATATACCTGCGAATTTCTTCATATTTTTCTTTCCACTCGACATCGAGCATTTCATTGATTTCCGGTTGTAAGAATCGGTACGGCGAACATTCGTGTAGCTTGGAAGCGCACAAACGTGCCTTTTGAAAATCTTTGCTCGTTAAAAGACCAATGATTTTTATTTTACTGCCAGAAGTATGGACTTTACTTGTTTTCGGAGAAAGCATATAGTTCGGGGGCTTATACATGACGTTTTGAGTTCGAGTGACAAAAAGTTTAATAGGAGAGTCCATAAACCGAGTCCAAATTGATATTATTTACTTGTCAATATAAACAAAAGAAGCGACTATGTTCTATTTTCATGGGCAGCATATGCGAACTGTAGCGGAGATTTGGTATGTTTTACCAAGTTTGACAGAATGTTGGCCGGTTTCGTCGCTGCCGACAAGTCTGTCTTTACCTATCTGCCAGTAAATATAAGTTATATCCCTAACTCATGGCATAACGTTATAATAACGATACATACTAGACTTACACGGGGGGCTCAGTATATACAACGACGAAAATCTTGGTCACGATCCGAAAACGGGGTCTGCGACTTTTAGTGAGAAAATGTTTCGATCTTTAAATTCGGATAATTCATCCAGTGAAATTACACAAAATTTGCATAAAATAACATTTTCGAGTCTTGTTGATTGTTGATAAGCTTTTGATGATTCCACAGCGGAAATTGGAAAAATGTTACAACCGAAAAATTTCTCGGAGCATTCACGACTATGTAGAAGCTCGGATCGTGTTCACACACACACATACACCTTCTTACTGGAGAAAACTGCCGTGGTTTTCCTGCTCTCTGGAGCCAATAGAAAACACTACTACTAGTTTCCTAGTACACTCACAAAGGAACATACTGTACGTATAAATATACATATGTAGGTAATACACAGCACTCACAGCAGTTAGTTTACGATCGGTCGAATCGGCCCGTAATACGACGTATTGAGTGAATTTTTCTCTGAATCCAATGTGTGAAAAAAAAACTGCTAATATATATCGCTCAACATTGAGAAAAATAATTTTATTTCGTGAAAATTCGTAGCAACGAATTGTGGTTGTGAACGAAAACCGCATGTACGAGAGGTTGTACCATGTGGATTACGCGATAACCTGAAACAAAACAATGATTTTCACGACATTTTCAATATACTATTACAGAACTGGTAATTATTCGAGAAATAATGTGTTTAATATCTCACTGCTGTTGCGTCAAAAATTAATCATTCTTGTCTTTATTTTATTTTGAAATAACGAAAACATATTTTTTCAGATCTGCATTGATATTATAGGTTTTGTTGTCGTTGGTAAAGAAAAACAAAAATGAGACGCACCAGAATCAAAGTGATGGCCACTGTGCCTACAAAGAGACGATCAGTGGTAAAAGAAGAAAATACGGATACTAAAACAGTCCCTAAAGATGAAGAGAACAAAGAAACAAGGGAAGTTATTTCACAAATCGAAGAAACAGAAAAGTCCATGCCACTGGTCTCCACGCTGGAAAAACCACAGGAACAGGAAGAAAATGATTCAGAGAAAGCAACGACGAATAATGCAGTTTCAAATGATAATGAGCTTAAATCAGGGCTAGAAATGACAGAATCTATCAATAAAGCAGATTCTGAGAGTAATAAGAACAATGTCGAGAAAAACATAGAAAAGAGTTGTGAAAATGTTAATGGATTGTCTGAAAATACGTCGAATCCTGCAGAACATAAAAACACTGATCATGAAAATGGTAAAAAAAAAGTATTGAAAATTAGCAGAAATATGATTATACGCGAGTATCCTCCAATTCTCTCTGATATTTGGGATCAATTAACAAATTTTCATTTCAGCAGGGTCATTGAAGGTCTCTCAGGCTCGTGGAAGTTTCATGCGTCCTACTCCAAGGCTGGATGGTGGAGGACGAATTCGGCGTAACAGCATTCAGGGGAGTGGAGCAAGCGCGAGCGAGTCCGAGGATGATTCTCGGAGAACGAGCAGCGTTCTCTCAACGCGAATAAGGAACGATTCCGTGAGCTCGGTACATAGTCAAAAAGGGAGTTCGCGGGAAAATACCAGTACTCTCGCGAATTCAAAATCGGATAGTAACGCTTCCCCAAATACGGCGAGTTCTTTATCTTCCTCTAAAACAACTTCGAACGTTAAGCAAAAACGAAAAATGAACGTGTCGGAATCGGCGAGAAAGTTGGCGGAAGCCAGACGGGAATTTCATTTGAAATACGAGCACAAGCAGCCTGACAGAGCAAAGCTTACGATGTATGATTTGATTTATTACAATCCTGTAACAAATCCGATAAAGAAAAAGGATGATTCTCCGAAGCAAAAATCGTCTCCTGCGTGAGTTACAATTATCACATTTTACTTTATTTTTAATGATGATATTACGATTTTTTTATCCAAAGATTTTTTTAGTGTCATTCAACCGGAGGAGGATGAAGATGAGGGAGACAAGTATGATGAGAATGAGGCCATGCCAGTTCCTCAAGTAAAAGTAGGTCCAAACGGCCAGATTATACTAGACGAGCAAAGTTTGGTAATTGAAAATACTGGTGTGAAAAAGAGTCGTCAAGCTCTCGCGAGAATGGAAGCTCTTGTCGATGATGAGAACACTGGTAACGGTTTTTACAAAAAACGACAAAAATCGAAAGACTGGCCCGACTGGGAAACCCTCAAATTTTACAAGGCTCTTAATACAGTGGGAACTGACTTTTTACTCATGCAGAGTCTCTTTCCTCATAGAACGAGACAAGAAATAAAAATGAAATTTAAAAAAGAGGAAAAAATAAATCGCAAGTTTGTGGAAAAAGCTCTGACGTATCATCAGGAATTCGACATCGACTCGTTAACGGAAGATCTTGGTGAGTACATTTTTTTTACATCTAATTTCATTCTATGGTCGTACATAATTATTTGTTTGTAGCTTCGTTTGAAACGGAAAATAGGCAACTGGAGATTGAAGCGAATCAGAAATCTGGCAGTAGACAAGAAAAGGGATCGAAACGACTGCGAGGAAAGCTAAAAGGTAAGTTTAAATTTGAAAAAAGTGGTGTGACCGATATTAGGTCGAGGATTTGATCATATAATTATTCAAGGTTTAGGGATGGCAGCTCGAAGTATCAGTGAAACGAATGAAGTAGTTGCGGGCAGTCCTGGTCAATTAACTGCAAACGAAACTTCGGATGTGCAAGAGATCATCAACGAGCTGGAGAGCGATACGAACAAAGAAGACGAAAAAAAGAAAAGCGAGGACAAAAAAGACAAGAAGGAAGAGAAAAAGAAAGGTGGTAAGAGAAAATTAGAGACTGAGGAATCCGAGGAACAATCGGAAAGTGTGGGCAGCTCCGACGAACGTTTGAGCGATACTGAAGTATACGTCGTCAGACCGACCCGATCTGGTCGGTTACCAAAAGTTCGAAAGTTACAAGCTCCGGAAATAAATACCTTGGACAATTCGTTTGAAAGTTCGGAACAAGAAATGGAGGATGCTGCCTCTGTCATACAGGACGAAGATGCTTTGATACTGAATTTCACAGAAGATGAGATTATCGTAGACGGAACGATAGACGTGACGAGCCAAGTTCTGGCTCAGGAAAATTCTCACATCACCGAAGCCGAGCCGGGTTCCGTTGTCATCGTTTCCCAAGAGTCTCAAGATGAACCCGGCCAAACGGTCTTTCAGGTCTACATGGTTAGCTCTGATGGAGACAGTGCAGGCGGCAACGATATAGGAAATCTTTCTAGCGGTACCACACAAATTGTCTAATACGCCGAAATCATCAAAAATAATTATCATCAACGTACACAATAAGATTGTGTCAATAGTGATGTTGGGCATGTAACATCTATTGTCACACGATTAATAGTACATTATAGTAAAACACAGTCATGTATAGGACATACACACACAAACGATACGTAAGACGTTATCAGGTTTAATGTGATGTTTAAGAGATTCGGTCAGTAAAATTCCCGATACACGTTTTTCTCTGTAAAAAAGGAATTTTCGTTGCAAAAAAAAATTAGGCGTTGCTCTCTGTTCAAAAAAGAATAACGTATGACTATTATTTTCCAAAATATCCAATTTTCAAAGAAAAATGTGAATCTCTGTTGCATTTGTCTCTCTCACCTTGTAGGACTTAAACATCACCTTAAAAGGAATGGCCGTGTATTCGGGCTCAGACAACGATGGATTTTTTAAATAAAGATTTTACATTGTACATTCATTTTTCTGCATCTTTATTCCCATCTCTACTAAATTCTTATTTTTAAACTCCATTTCTCACACAGTAGTCTAACAATTTTGAAATAAATTAAAAATATGGAGATTTGTAAATTAGGCTTTGCGATCATTATTTCTTGCCAGAAGGCTCACCACCGATGGCCCACATCTTTCTTACTGTCTTGCTTACTCCCTGACCATTGTAGATGAGAGCCAGCAGGCCGACAAGAGTGAGCACAGACAAGGCATACAGGGTGGCGTGTGCTACCTTGGGTAAAATGTTTCCAACAACGCTGGCTCTTACGTAATCGACAACTATTGCTTCGAGCCCCCTAATAGATGAATCATTTGTTATTAACCAAAAGAAAGCTCATGATTTTTATCAATGCATTCTTTTTCAATTACCAGTGAGCATGCATGACGACCAGCACTCCAAAGAGTGCATCAACGACAGGATTTTCCATCATTATACAAGCAGGCAGAAGTGCAATGAAGGAAGCTGCAACAATTCTCTCAAGCTGCCACAACCGTACATGATCCCCGCTAGCGCTCATGAGACGACATTGTACAGATGATATCGGTTTAGGTATGTTCTGTAAACAAAACTTTTTTTCATGACTTCTTTGCAAGATTTTTCATTGCTGAAAAATGTAACTATACCTTTGGCACATTACGAATGAGTGTTGTGGGTACTCTTGTTAGCGCACTAGTCGAGAATGGCACTGCACATTCCATTCTCTTCGCAGGAGCGAAATTGCAAGTTTTAGAAAAAACATTGTTTTTTGTTGCTAGACCTGAAAAATCGAATCAAAAATCCTCATAATAGATCCATCATAATAAATTACGATAGACTTCGAAAATTTCTTGTATACGGAATTTTTAAAATATTGTGAAAAATAAAAAAAGTGTAAACGTTTATAATATCGAGTGTACGAATCAAATTAACTAATATAAAGAGGATTACGCTATCTCGGACAGAAACGAATTTAACTTACGTGATAAGGTCGTGGCGTTACGAAAAAATCGACACAAGGCCAAATTTGCCATTTTATTATTTGTGCTATTATCACAATATGTACGTGACTTTAAAGTATATAAACAGGGCCCACCCGAAGAAATAAATAACGAGTATTTAGGGGTCCTCTGCCACTCTCTGCATACCGAAGTGTCGAGATAGGTTAGTGTGTGACATATATATATTTATTAGCAGACGAAGTTTGTGCGCATGCGCCAACTGTTCGCGCGTAACATTCGTATCGGATGTGCAACAAAATGTACTTTTACGTACATATGGAATTATATATCTCTATGCATTTATTGTATGATGGCTATGACACTTTCAGATATCATCGCATCATATCATGCCTCTGTTCTCGAACTTTAAGAAGATACGCGAAAATTATATAGGGGCACCGGCATGCCCTCCATGTATCTCAAAAGGGTCTCCATGGAAATTTGATAACTAAAATGCCAAGGAACAAAAATAAAGGGAAACACAGGCAGGTATATAAAAACGTTAAGTCTGTTTGGAAGCGTCGTCATCTCTGAAACGAAATCTCATATTCGAGAGAGCGTCATGTTGATCGGAAAATTGTTCTCAACTTTAATCTTGTTTTCACTGACGATGGTCGCCAAACAGTCGTTCCAAGACGTTGAAGTTATATATCTGCCAACAATGAGCACAGAGGAATTACAATGGAAAGATGAGGTGCGATAGTAAATTTTATCTACATTATATATTTGAATAATTTATGTAAATTTCAATTCGATGAGAGCTTTTATCAACTTCAAATTACAAATATTCACGATACATATATACATAAAAATAAATATTTATATACATTAAATGTACATAAATGGATTTATATATGTGTAATCAAGAGATGTTAATACAGAGTAAAAAGTTTTTAGTTTTTTTTGTTAAAAACTGCGCACTCAAAAAATACGTACTTGATCCATCAAGTATATCAATTTTACACTTTGTCTTTGCACCGCCTATACTTTTGTTATTTTTCATCTTTCATAATGATAAAAACAAAATGAGTAATATTTGCAGATACCACTAGTATTTACAGCTTTTGGTCGTCACATAGAATTACGCCTCGAAAAAAATCGAAAACTTGTCGCGGAATCATTCAAAGTTTGGCGATACGAGGAACGAATAGGGATGACGCGACTCAGCGAACTTGGAAAAGCTCCGTCCTGTCATTATATCCATCGAGGCGAGGGAACAACCGCAGCGGCGAGTCTGTGCGAGAAAGATTCTATGGTAGATATTTTTAAGTTGTACTTCTGTCGATACGGTAAAATCAAAAAATTTCTTCTCATATTACTAAATTTTGGGTGAGAGAGAGACAAATGCAAAATGGATTCACATTTTTCTTTGGACATCCGGAAATTTTTGATATTATAGTATAGTTGCACGTTATTTTTTGTTAAAATGAGAGCAACGGTCAAATCTTTCAACGATAAAATCATTTAAACATCACATTAAGAATAAAAGTTTAATAAAATCCACAGAACGCGCTTGTACTTCTGGATGACGTGATTCTTGAGATAACTCCATTGGAAGACAGAAGAATAGAAGGCGATGAGTTTTCTGGTTCATCTTTCGGAAGAATCAACACGAGATTGGCGATGGTTGACGATTATGCTGGTGAAGTTGGAGGGAGAATAAACAATGAGCAGGGTCAAGGTCGAGCGCATCTCGTAAAGAGGTCTCTGCTTACTCGAATAACGAGAGCAGAAGATGAACACTTGATGAAGAAGAAGCAGAACATTATGCTCGATGCTGAGACGATGGTGAACTCGCGTCGTGATGACCAGGATGATCCTCGGCGGATGAGAAATATCAGCATAGAATTGTCACTATTCTTCGACAGCGCTGGGTATAATCTCTTCGGAGATTATCTCGATAAAAATGAGGTTAGGATGCGAGACATGTTGCTCGCGTACGTAAACGGCGTACAAGCGATCTTTCATCATCCGAGCTTGGGAAGAAGAGTCGACCTCGTCCTCGTTCGTCTTGAGATAATGAAAAATCAGCCTGTGGATCTTCCGCATTTTGGTGGGGAGAGAGAACGCTTGCTCGATTCGTTTTGTCAGTACTCGAGCGTCCGAAATCCTCAGGGTGACGATGATCCTGATCACTGGGATATGGGACTCTACGTGTCGGGTTTAGATTTTTATGCTCTCGAAGCGGACGGACGGAAAAATGGTCTGACCATGGGACTCGCTCCTGTCGATGGGGCTTGCCATCAATTGTATTCGTGCGTAATCGCCGAGCTCGGGGCAACGAACCGCTTCGGGAATCCATATCCCTCGGCCGGGTTCACCTCGATTTACATCGCCGCTCATGAAATTGGACACAAGTAAATACATTTTATCGCGTGCTCAGCACATAAATATATTAATGTAACGTATAATCCGACGAACAAAAAAAAGCTTTATCCTCATTATTTATTCTCTTTCATCAGCCTAGGAATGCGACACGACTCGTCAGGTAATTCGTGCTCAAAGGATGGATACGTCATGTCACCGAGTAGGGGAATATTCGGGGAAACGACCTGGTCAGGATGTAGCAGAATCGTTGCCCTGGGACTGGAAGAGAACAAGCCCTGTCTGCTGGATGAACCCGGAGAAAATTGGCAAATCGATCATGCCTCGCGATACAGGGACATGCCGGGACAACAGTGGACCTCGAAGAGACAGTGCGAGCTCCTCCTCCGAGACAAAGAGGCGAGCGTCGTCGAGCCTCTGAACAGTCTGATGAACGTCTGCCAGGGGCTGCGATGTAAGACCCCACGACGCGGCGGTTATTATTACGCGGGCCCGGCACTGGACGGGACAACGTGCGCTCGCGCACGGCAATGTCGCGGCGGCGAGTGTCTCCCGATTCCGCAACATCGAGCGACGAACCCGTGGTGCAATGACTGCTCTCACTCGGCTACTCCGATGAGGAGCACTTTTTTACCATCGCGAATTCTCTCCCAATAACGTGCTCGTCAGTTGCCCGGTATTTATCGACCCAATAACAATAATTCTTATTTTTTTTTCAATTTTAATCAACAAGATTTCTCCGAATATCCACACGTACCACTACGAATAATCTACGTATATTTCACTACATTTCCCGCCAAAATTCGACATTTACAAGTTCATCGAAAATCGACATATAACCTTATATGTAACTGTTTATACGCGTATACATTTTCCTTTCTTTTTCTTCATTTTTCCCCCTCGAACGACAACAATGCGAAAGTAATTAACACATAGTTGGAAGAAAGACCGCGACTGATTTTACCCTACCGTTCTCTTTCCACTCGCGTCGACGCCGGAGCATACTTAAATCTATAACATATATTTCATGCACTATTTTAAAGCTTGCGAAAAACGTAGAACGCGACATGTGGATCTGCGCCGTTCTTTTATTGAACCCCGAGGTCGAATCATTTATTTGATCCGCGAATAAAAGTTCCCTGCAAAACTCATCAACATTAGACTTTCATCGGTACGAGATACATATCTCGAGCAGGTATATAGAACAAAAAGTCTGCCAAAGTCGATACTTCGAAAATTTCGACAAAGAGAGTATTATGATTAAAATGGGTTAAAAAATACGTCGCCCCAAAATTCCCACTTGCACGTAAGTATCGACGGAGTATCTCATCTTCGGATCGTTGTGCGAAAACTGCGAGACTGAGACGAACAGAGGCGAAGCGAGACTCTTGCGTATATCCGTGTCTTGATGACGTCATCCACTTGGCTGACTATTTTAGGAGCGTCTTGGTGCCGTGGACGAAAAAATGTCCGGACAGAGAGGGTGGAAGAGAGTCCTTGGTGGAAAGTAAAATAAAAAAAACGAAACACAATGAATAACTTAATGCGTCTATTATATTTTAGTATACAAATAATTAATCAGTATAGTCAATCATTCGATTCGCAATTTTTTCTCTATCAAAGAAACAATTAAAATTGATGAACGCACACGTTCGATCTCTGATCATAATTCCTCTTTCGCGTTCACACCAGCACGAAAAACAAATGAAATTGATGCATACGGCGATTCGATTTCTTCACAAGTATTCCATGGTTGGAAAGAAATAAAAATACAAAATGTTTCACAGCGATCGAATCACCTTAATTTACGAAGAATTTTTCCTCTTTTACATTCGATTTTTATATCATTCGTGCTTTACAAGCATTCTCTCTCATTCTGTTTCACACAGCAACATACTCACACAAAGGTACGGAATTACGTACTCGACCAAATTGTATTTATTTTCGAATTGTCTCATCTCACTACGCGCAGCTTTCCGTTCCACTGGTACACTCGAATCACATGAGAAAAAAAATAGAAAAAAAAAAGAAAATCCATCATTCGTGGCATACAACTTGAGGCTTGCCCACAAAATATTGAATGATGCAATATGTTTAGCACACCAGTGGGACGAGGGAAAAAGGAGATCCGATATTTCGGTATGGAGAAAAAGATCGATCCGATCGTCTCTCGAGCGATACAGTGGTACAATAAAGAGCAATAGCGAAAGCTCCAGGTCGACGCGCTTCAGGTTCGTCTTCGTTCTCTCTAATCCGCGGTGTTCACGGACTCGAAGATAAAGAGAAAAAAATAAGACTAAAGAGGCGCCGTTTGCTCCGTAAGCTCCCTTCTTCCTTCTCGTTTATACAGTATATCATGTACTACAACGTACACTAATTATCGTTTTCTCTCTTCGATGAATTTGACTGCAGAAACGACGGTGCAGCGATGGCAACGACGACAAGGATAAGGACGAACGAGGTACCATCGGATCAGTTGTAACGATTCAATTGGGTAACGTGTCGTAGAGTATATCTTTTACACTTTGAGTCAGGCTCTCGGGAAATTTGATATCGAACGATACCAAGAGATCTCCTTTCCTAGACGGCTCTTTGGGCAACGGAAGACCTTGTCCTTGAATCCTTTTGGTCATGTTGGGCTTGACGACCTCGCGGGTGAGGTTCAGTGACATCTTTTCTCCGGAGAGAGTTGGAACTTCGACGATCGTACCGCAGAGGGCCTGCTTGAGACTGATCTTTGCCGTGTATCGAATGTCGCTGCCTTCCCTCCTGAAGAGCGTATGTGGCTTGTCCCTGATGATGAAAACAATGTCAGCCGGTACCTTGTTCCTGCCCTGATCGCCCTCCTTCTGGAAGGTAATCTTCGTCCCGGCTTTCCATCCTGGTTTGACGTTTATCGTGAGAACTTTGTCCTCCTTCCTCGTCGAGCCGTCCTGCTGTACGACTCGCCTCGAGATTTTCATCTTCTTCGTGCACCCTTTCGCAATGTCTTCGAGACTGACGTAAAGATCGTGCTCGATCGGCGGATCCTGGGCGTGCTCCTTGTCGGTGTTACCTCGTCCGACACCGGGTCCTGCAAAGTTGAACGAGTGCGAACGAAAGGCTCCTCCGGGTCCTCCGGGCCTTGCCCGTCCCATTCTCAGATCGAACGGATCGTCCATACCAATGTCGTCATCCTGGAAACTGAACACTCGGTTGCCGGGACCTCCGAATTCGAAGAAAGTGCTGAACGGCGAGGCCGAGCCGAAGAACTGAGCGAACGTCGCCCTCGAGTCCCCGTGATAAGCGTATCCAGTTCCATCGGACGAAGCGCCACCCTTGAGTCCCTCCTCGCCGAACTTGTCGTAAACCTCGCGCTTCTTCGTGTCGGAGAGAACCTCGTACGCCTCCGCGATCTCTTTGAACTTTTCCTCGGCTCCGGCGGCTCTGTTCTTGTCAGGATGATACTTGAGGGCGAGCTTTCTGTATGCTTTCTTTATCTCGTCGTCGCTCGCCCCTTTGTTTATTCCCAGTATCTTGTAGTAATCTCTACCCATCTTTACGCTCTATCCTGTAACAAAACGAAAAAGAAAACGACATCGTTTATTCAATACGATCAAGTTCTGAAAGGACAGGAGCATCTGCGGCCCGTAGACGGCTCACTGGCGCGCGCGCACCACTCACACGAATACCTCTCGCGTCCCGTCAATCCCCCGTCATTCGTATAAAAATAATGTCCGGCGCGTATCACCCCCCTCGACAAAAGCGTTTCTTTTTTTGCTCTCTTATTCACGAAACTCGACACATTTTTTCATCGAGACGTTCGAGATGTTGCCTCGGGACGCCATTTCTCCCGAGGCCGTCGTCGACAGAAACACCCACAAATGTATTTCAAGCTATGATCATCGAGGCAACGTCGACGACGGGGATGGGAATCATCATTCACATCTCTCGTTATATGCATACCAGACTGAAGAATGAAAATTCATCAGACTAAGACCCATCTTTTTAACTGACGTGGGTGGGTGTGCGTGTCCGCCACGATAGGAGCACACCTCACCAACCTTTCGAAAATTCTCTCGTTTTGTGTCTTATCCAGGAACCAAATTATTATCAATATTGTCGAAATAAGAGAAAAGAGAATGTATATAAATATATCCGATGGAAAGCTCAAAGCTGTAGTACGAGGATCTATCACGTATCGAAATTTAGAGAGCAGAGATTCTCGGAAAAATTCTCATCTCGCGAACGTTCTTCTAAGTTAGCCGAAAAAAATGTCATATTTTTATCAAAAAAAAGTCTCACCTTGATAATACGATGTTGAGCTAAAAACGAGTCAATTCTTCTCCCAGTTTGTCTTTTCAACTTGTTTAATCAGTACACTTTTTAATTTTATCCTTCTCTATTACTAATATTATTATGTCCTTTTTTTTATCTTCCTTTATATACGAAAAAAAACGTAGCGTATGAATAAAGTACACACGATCACTTGAACGTCCCGTTATGAACTAAAGTGTGGCGTAGGTTGCGCAGGTTATATATATAGAAAGGATGTTCTCGTACCTTCCGGAACTTTCGAGAATTGCCACTACTATGCTGCTGCTACGTAAAATTACACTGATGATCCTCCTCGAGGTGTAGTTTGACTGCTCTCGCTTGCTTTTACGAGCCAGAGGCTAGAGAGCAGCACTATGCAGAGATACGAATTCAAGTTGCGCGCGCAGAGTGGTCAAGTGGCGCCACGAGCTGGAGAATGTCGAAAGTGTTCGATTCAAACGTTTCAACGGACAATTTCGGTGGAAGAGACGTTACGAAGAACGCGAGAGACTCGAGTGGCGTGTTTTTTTCGATATTATTCTCTTCCACGCTTCATTTTGGAAGCTTGTGAAAGTTTCATCGAGAATCCCTTCCGTATCGCGATAGCAAACATGAATGATACGCGGGGCTCAAAAAAGGACAAAAATCAACATATACAAGTTTTCGCGAGGGTCAGGTAAGAGTTGCTTTCGTCTCGGAGCATCTTGCGTTCTTTGATGCCTTCGAAACGTCACTTTGCAGAATGTTAATAGATTTATTCGTATCTACATCACGACGGAGTTTTCGTAATTATATATCGGTTATTTGAAAAACTGTTCATTTATTCTATCCTCAGACCAATCAACAATGCAGAAAAAGTTGGAAAATCCGCGACAGTCGTCGAAGTTGCTTCGTGCAGAGAAGTAATTGTACGCGAGAGACCTCAGGACAAATTAACAAAAAAATTTACTTTCGATCGTGTCTTTGGAGCATCATCCAAACAAGTTAGTATATTCAAGTCGAAGATAGTTAAGTGATCCAAATATTAATTATAACGAGGCTTTTCATCTTTTCAGATTGACGTTTACAATGCGGTTGTCAGTCCTTTGTTGGAAGAAGTTTTGGCCGGATACAACTGTACCGTCTTCGCTTATGGACAAACCGGAACAGGAAAAACATATACGATGGAAGGATCGAGCAACGATCCTGCTCTTCATTGGCAAAGCGTCAGTTGAGAATAAAACAAATTTATAGTTCACCCAGAAAAGATCGTCGTTCTGATTCTCTCTGATATGCTAAAAAAAATTTTGATTTTCAGGATACCAATGCAGGAATTATTCCTCGAGCGTTGAGCCATTTATTTGATGAATTGCGCCTGTTGGATGGCCAAGAATATTCGGTCAGAGTGAGCTTTTTGGAGCTCTACAATGAAGAGCTATTTGATTTATTGTCACCCAGTGATGATGCTTCAAAAATAAGGTATTTACAAAATTTTTGTGAAAAATGAGAGGCTTGAAGTTTAAATAACAATTTTTTCTTTCTAAAGGCTTTACGAAGATGCGACACGCAAGGGTGCTGTAATAATTCATGGTTTGGAAGAAGTGACGGTACACAACAAAAGTGAAGTGTACAAGATCCTGGAAAAAGGATCGGAAAAACGACAAACGGCGGCTACTCTCATGAATGCTCACTCCAGGTATAAAATGAACATTTAATACATTTATCCAAAATGCGACCTTTTACAAAATGTTATTATACGTTATTATACGCATTACAGTCGTTCTCACACCGTTTTCTCGATAACGGTCCATATAAAAGAGAATACGGTTGACGGTGAAGAGCTATTGAAAACGGGAAAGCTAAATCTCGTCGATTTAGCTGGAAGTGAGAATGTTGGACGATCCGGTGCGGTGGACCGTCGAGCTCGGGAGGCTGGTAACATCAACCAATCTCTATTGACTCTCGGACGCGTGATCACTGCCCTTGTCGAGCGTGCGCCACACATTCCTTATCGGTAAGCAAAAAAATTTATTCAAAGAAATAAAATCACATAATTTTAATTACAATTTGTTCCATGTTCCTTGCAGTGAATCTAAACTGACGAGACTTTTGCAAGAGTCTTTAGGAGGAAGAACAAAGACTTCTATAATAGCGACAGTTTCACCAGCAAGTGTAAATCTAGAAGAGACTCTTTCCACCCTGGATTACGCGCATCGAGCTAAAAACATAACGAATCGACCAGAAATTAATCAAAAATTGTCGAAAAAAGCATTGCTCAAGGAATACACGGAGGAGATTGAAAGACTGCGACGGGACTTACTCGCGACTCGGGAACGCAATGGAGTTTATCTTGCACAGGATAATTACAACGATATGCAATCGACGATCGAGTGTCTTGGTAAAGAAATCGAAGAAAAAATCAACCACATAAAAGCTCTGGAGGAAGTTATGGTAACAAAAACACAGCTATTTAACGAGTTGCAAACGGAGCTCGAGGAGAAACGAAATGTTCTCTCCGAGACGAGGAATCAACTGGAATCAACGGAACAAACGTTGAACATCACCAAGAAGAATTTGCGAACGACCAAATTTGACAGGGACGTTAATAAGCACTTGGTCGAGAAGCATGCGAAAACCGAAAAAATTCTTTACTCGCAAGCTCAGACACTGCTTAAAGTTGCTGATATCGCGACTGACGACACTTATAAGCTTCATGATAAAATTTTCCGTAAGAAGCGTGTTGAGGATGAAAACGAAAATGTTGGACAACAGTTTCGGAAGAACATCGGCGAATCCTTTCAGGAAATCGAGGAGGACCTTTCGACCTATACTCAAGATCTCGTACAATTTTGCATGTCGATGAAAGATGAATTAAACGCACACACTTCTGTCAACAATCGAGATATCGACGCTACGATCGAGTTGTCTAAGAACATCACTGAGAAAGGAAACTCTGTGATTAACACGTTGGAGGATCGAGTAGATCGATCTCATGATGAGTACAAAAGACTGCTCGAAGAGCACGCGAAAAATGCATCCGGTATGACAAAAGAACAAATAGCTCTGCTGCATGAAAATTCCTCGGATCTCGCGTTACGAATTCGCGAAATATGTGAAAACAAAATTGCCGAAAATTTACGCTCGACGAATTTGCAGAACGCTAAAAAAATTGAGTGCTTGTTAACTTACGTAAACGACTCGGTCGATACGTTGTGTGAGAAATTGTTGGCTGATCATAATCGGTTGAGTACAAAAATCGACGAGATAAGAGAACATTTGGACACAACGAGTCGAACTCAAGATGAGATTCTGAAGAACCGCAAAGATTTTTCACAAGCGTTCGAGGGATTGTTTGAACGATTTAAAACACTCAAAGAACAAGAAGAAGAGAGCCAAAGGACGATATCGACATCGCTGCATCATGCTAATCTAACTTGTAACGATATCTCGAAACATTCCCATAATACTTGCAATGATCACGTCAACTTCGAACGAAATTTCGGAAAAGCAATAACCAGCAGTGCACATGAAATTCGCAGTGAAATCTCGTCAGATTTCGAAAAGGTATTTTTAAAATTTCTTTCAACTTATTTTTAACGTCAAACAATGAATAATAATTATCATTCTCTTATTTCCATACAGAATTCAACGATCGCCATCAAATCTATCGAGCAGGGCAAAATCCTCGCGAATGACTTCCGGAAAAAAATGGATTCAAGTTGTGAAACTTTGAACAAATACAATGAGCTCGTTCGCCTCAATGTTGAACAAATGCAAAAGACGAGTAATGAAGACAGAAACTCTATATTGGCCGATACTATGGTAAATATTTCAGGATTATAAAATAGCATTCTTCTTATGGATGAATCTAAAACTTTTGCCTATTGTTTAGGAACTAAGAAAAATAGGATCGGATGCGAATTTTAATCACGCGGAGTTGTGCGAACAACAACGAAACAGAGGTGCAAATTCTTCCTCCTCTATCTGTCAGAAATTCGAGGATCAAGGATTCAAATCGACAGAATGGAACAACAAAATAATGTCACAGTTGCGAACAACGAAACATCAAGTAGATAAATTCGTCGTTGAGGATCTTCGTCACGATTTGCCAACGGGTTCAACGCCAGCCAAGAGGGAATTCCAGTATCCTCGGGAATTGGTAACGACTTCACCATACGAGAGGATTATTCGGAAATTCCGAGAAATGAGAAAATCTGATGGATCTGAAGACGAGGTTAGTGATGAAATCCTGCTAAAAAATAATGAACTCACTGCAATATTTTTTTATCAAAAAAAAGTTGCTAATACTAAATTTTGTAATTTAATAGCAGGACTCGACGATTTTGAACACGAACGATGATACATTGAAACTAATCGGGAGTCCAAATAGTAGGAATTCGACACCAGGCCGGGAAACGAGAAGACAACGAAAAACTTCAACACCCAACGATTCAAATAATTGTTTCGATTGCAATGATTCCTCGAAACATTCGTTAATCAAATCCGCCTCTACTTCGGATCTATCTTTTATCCCAAAAAGGACATCGTTTGATACCAGCGTATGTTCGGAATCAGAAATATATACAAAGGTACCTTTAGTAAAATTCTTGAACATAATTACGAATAATGACGGAACTAATTGAAATACTTGTTTCAGAGCGAGAACAAGGAGAATGGTGAAATCGAATTCGTGAAGCCAGATAAAAAGTTGAAACGCATGTTGAAAACGAAAAGCATATCTCGCCGGGTTCTTGGAAATTATAATTAAATGCGATTTTGAGCGTCGTACTGGACGGTACATTGCAAGAAATGGAACTATTTTACGTGTGTCTTACAAATGTATAATTACCATAAATGTTTACGAAGAGTGACAATAAGACACGTTTTTATAAATATATATTGTACGTACTAGCACCTTGGAACAGAAATAAATCATAATCACTGGATGTGAAATTTTGATAGGAATCAGTAAAAATAACGCAGTTTCTTAGCCACAAGTTTTTTTGAAAATAATATTCACGACATTCATTAAAAAAAATTCTTTTTTTTCTTTGAATATATTATTTTTTAATATTGTAGTCAAATTACAGATATGTACGTGTTTTAACTTTCATTCAAGAATTTCGAAATTTGTTCGCTTTTCGAGACACTTCGATGTTCTAGAATAGTCAGTCTGCGATATGTCGTTTACACCAACAAGGGCTTATACAAATAATTAAGAAATAAAATTATACAAATAAAAGAAAACTATTGCATTACAATTAATTTAATAAAGTATAAAAATTGCATAACTTAGTGACTAAATGCAACGATGCAATTTACAATAAAAAAATTTTGTTTAAAAATGTAATAAAAGGATTCTATGACATTCTAAGAATCGAAGAAAATTATGCGTTAATGTACAAAGCAGGGAACGATATCGAATATTTTTTCTTTGCAATTACAATCGTCGGTGATTCATCCTATTATTGTATCAGAGAAAGACAGAGAGAGTAAGTTCATGTTTATTGTCAATGAAGAAAAAATATTCGATATACTGTACCAAAATGCCGAAGCGCACGGTTCTTTCTTTTTCAAATATATATAAATATCTGTATACATATATATTGTAACTATATTAATGAATTTTTTATATCGTAAGAAGAATACTCTGGGCATAAATAAAAGAAACGGAAAGAAGAGAGTAGAGGATCGTTGACCGAAGGTGGAAAGAAGAAAGTGAGAGAAAAGGTTCGAGAGTTCGAAAAGATGGTTCCGGTAATTTTTAATAAATTATGATGAATCAGTGGACGAGGCACGAATGAATGGCATTGAAAAAATGGAAGGTAATTGGATTTGTAAACAATAAAAAAGGTGAGCTGTATAGAAGTGAGGATAATGGACGATGAGAGAAAGAATTGAATTGGAAAATCTCTAGAGGTTATTGACCGATATTATTTGGTTGATCCAACCAATGAAGGAGGAGACCTTAACGTAAACGCCAGGTACGTCGACTCGGCCGCAGCCGAATCCCCACGAAACGAGACCGGCCAATTCGTAAAATCCATCATCTTGGCAAACCAATGGTCCACCTCCGTCACCCTGGAAGACCATTAAAATAAGTATACATCAAAGTGAAAAGAAAAGAGGATAAAAAGGGGAGAACAAAGAGATACCTGGCAGGCGTCGTTTCCGGGTTCGCCACCGGCGCAAAAACTACTCGCGGGCAAGATGAAAATCTTCTCCGTGACTGCGTTAACTTTTCTTATGCATTCGGCATCACTGACGATTGGAATTTCAGCTTCGCGAACCTTCAACGGGATCGGTCCAGCTTCAGAAGGAACAAAAAGAACGGTAATATATTGAATATTGAAAAATAAATGATCGAGTAGGCACATAAATAATAAAAGGTAAAAAGTGATGACGGTGAGTACCTTCTCCCATGTAACCATAGCCAGTAACGGTACACCTTTTACCGGCAGTGTGACTGACACCTCGAGCCGGTAAGCAAACAAGACAAACACCGTCTTTGAGTTCGGCCTGTCCGTGAAGTTTCAAAAGCGCTATGTCGTTGTCCAGGGTCTGACTGTTGTGGTTGTGATGAATATACGTGGTTGCAACTCGAAGCGTTTGGGCGCCCGGACTTCCGTACTTTCTCGTCAAATCGTGATCACCAACTCGCACGTAAATCGCATCGCCCGACCTGACAATGCTGGACAATGCAAAAAAATAAAAATGTGAAACACGTTTATGATAATTACACACGCAACGGATTGTAACAATTTGTGAAGAGAAATTAGCCGCGTTACTTGGTGACGCAGTGAGCTGCTGTTAAAACCCATTGAGTCCCGATGAGTGCTCCACCGCACAGGTATTGATTCAGAGAATTAATCAAGGCGACCTGCCAACACCACTCATTAGCGTTCGCATCTTCGCCGCCAACGACTCTGGCTCCCCGGTCGAAGCTTCGCGCCTGTATCGGACCTCTCGACGTTCCCTTCACGCCGCAGACGTACTTGCTGTAAATTGGACTCTTTGACGTTGCTGTCGCTGCTCCGGGGATTGTTGTTATCGTTGTTGGCATCAGTGTTGTGCTCTCATCTATATTATTATGAAGAGATTAAACGGGAATAACGCTGCAGTTGATTTTATTAAAAAATGCTCCATTAACGACAAGAGTAAAAATTTTCTTACGGATGAGCGCGCTCATAGGCGTCGTGCTGTATGGTTTTGACACGAGTGAGAGATACGTGTCGTTGCGATTTGTTAATACCGAATCGCTTGAGTTCGAACCGCTCAGCTCTCTGATCAAAGATTTTGGTGCGCAGCACTGGTGACCAGGACTTTTGCATTTGAATAAATTCGTCAGCTCGGCGTTTCCTGCAAATTTAAGTTTCAACATTTTTGTACATCGTCAGGATACATTTTTATAGTTTTTTTTTTCTCTTTACGATAAAATTCATTTGATAATTATTCCACTTAATATTTCCTGATTAATTCGCATCGTAT
Source organism: Cremastinae sp. B BG-2022a (assembly GCA_030522605.1). NCBI lineage: Eukaryota > Metazoa > Arthropoda > Insecta > Hymenoptera > Ichneumonidae > Cremastinae sp. B BG-2022a. Next base: position 222,982 of record JAPYYX010000011.1, on the reverse strand, counting down.
AGATGTATAAATATAAAAAATATAACGATTGAATCAGAGTAAAAAATAATATGCGAAATATTATAGATATAATGAGAGGTGGGTATAAATTTGTAATAATATATGTAAATGAAAATAAAAAAACATTACGGAAACAAGTGAAGGAGAGGTAGGAAACGATGCAAGATCCTGGACACTCAGGACGTGGATCAGGCGGAGACGGAACGGTCGTTGTCGGTAATCTCGTTGGTGCTGGCCTAGGCCTTGGTCGAGGTGTCTAAAAATAATGTAAACAAATCTTTAAATGAACAAAATGTGCAAACGAGGAGATTGATCAGGCGCGCTTATTAAAATATTGAAAATAACGCACGGGCTGAGGATTGCTGCTCTCCCCGCAGCATATAGAGCCGGATTGACATGTCGACGTTCTCGGTATTATCGTGTTCGGTCTCTTGCAGAACGCCGCGAAAATGTTGACGAGACAAAAACCATGGCAGGGTGGTAATTTCGGTTGGGGTGGCTTCGTTACCGGTCGAGGCGTGGTCGTTGGTTCCTAAATTAAATCGAACGTCGCATCGTCAATCGCTCATAATCGAAATAAATTTAAAATACGTTTACGATTACTTTATACCCTCCAAATTTCTCTATTAACGAAACTTGTATCTCTAATTTTGCTATACTATATTAGACTATTTTTTAATACTCTTTGAAATAGAAATCCGTGTTTTTAAATAGAACGAAATAAGGAAGAACTTCAAGTTTGAAAAATGGGAAAATTTGGCATGGAACGCCCCATATGTATTTGTATACGTAAAATATATTATAATAGAATTGTAAAGAAATCTTACAATTTTTTGCGGCGGCAACGAAATGCAGCAAGATCCGTCCGATGGGCAATCAGCATCTTTGTCAATGTCATCGCAAAAGAGCGCAAAGAGTCCATTGACGCATTCACCCTTGCAAGGTTTCCGAGGCGCCGGTTTCGGCTTAGCATTGCTCGTACCGAATGTCGAAAGGTTAATCGTCGAGATCGGCTTCGCCGTTGATGTTATCGTCGTTGATACAGTCGTAGTCGTCGACACTCCCGTTTTCTTTTCACTGTTTTTCTCCTCGGGCCGCGTAACATTTATGTTCGAGTGATCGATAACGTAAAATTCCGGCGGCAGTGGTTCATTCTCGAAGGAATCTCGAGAAACGCAGCATCGATGTCCCGGCTTGCACAGAGAATCGATCTTCACGATAGCCTCACAGTAATCGGCTATTCTCGCTTCTATACAGATCCCTAAACACTTTGTAACTGAAAAATATTGACATTTTTTAGAAAATTATTATTTTTTAAGTACTCGTATTGTTTATGTAGAGTTACAATAAATTAAATATGAATGCGTGAAGTAATCTTACTAGAAGGTTTCGAAGCTGGATCCTTCGGACTATCCTGTAAAGGTAAAATTTTAATGAAAACTTTTATTTTGGGCGGTTGGTCGAACATCGGTCATGTTGACAGATAAAAACTTGACTTTGAAATACACGTCTCAATTAAATTCAAACTGGATATTAAGCGACCGATTTTTGCAGATATTCAATATTGAAATATATATGAATTTTGTACATAATGTTTGACGTAATTATGACACACTTGCGCAATTGAAAGTTAATGAAAAATCTCTGCTGGGATTTAATAAAAAGTAAAAAAAAACATTTTTCAAAAATGTTCTGTACGAATTGTCATTCGACTAGTGAATACCCGATCAACCTTATATCAAACTTATGTATATCAAAAATAATAATTTGTATATTTAACCGTTGTCGGTTTCGAGGTAGTCGACGTTGTAGTGGCGACGGTCGTTGTTGACATCGACGTCGCAGTCACCGGCGTTGGCGTGGTCGTCGTTGTTGTCATCAACGATGTCGTCGTCGTTGCCAGAGGAATCTTCGTCGTCGTTCCGATATTATTCGTTTCATGAATTTCCGTCACGGAAGTCACATTGTCAATGTCATTCTCCGATGGTTTCGTACCGTTGAGGGGTTCGTGTATGCAGCATCGCATGCTCGATGTTGGACATTGAATGTCCTCCAACACATCGTAACAGATCAAAGTCGCCAACGCGTGGACGCAAATTCCTGGACAATCTGCGCTGTTGGCGGTATCCGATATCGTGTCCAGGAGCCCTGGTAAGAAACAGAAACCAAACAATTAAAATTTTATTTAAATTATCCTGTTTTTTTCTTCATAAATTTTTTCTTTTTTTCTTCATTAATTTTTCTCTTCATTTTCTCTATGGATTTGTGCATGTACGATTGATTGTACCGGTGCATGTATACAGAACGAGGAGGGGATAGGGGGACAAGGAAAAAAGGTCAGCATATCTCTTGAATATATAAGGAAATAAAGAGAATTGCAAGATCACGAAGACATTCGTCCAGGTTATACTACACATACGTGTATACATATATTTTGTCGTCGATGCGGTTTGTTCGCAAGTGACTGAGAGTTTTCTCCGGCGTGATATCCGCGTAGACAGGAAACGTACACTTTTGCGACTTATTTTCTCTTAACGAGATCTCATTGCGCGTCTTTCGCACTTTCTTTTCAGTAGCGATCGCTCATACGGTCGGTCGATCGATCTCGTTGATAACAAAAAATTATGTTTCGGATGCAAAATTTTTTATTTTTTGTGGACCGAGTTTCGCGAGCTTGCAAAAAAAAATAGAGGGTATGCGGAGAACAATGAGAACGATGAAACGGAAGTCGATCGGTACTTGTCAGTTTCCCCTTGACTTTTTAACAGCGTGAGATAAATCCATGCATAAGTATTTACGACTCATCGATCTGACGTAACATTATAACGTGAGTTTCGAGCTCGAGTAACCCGCAATCGCGTAATCTCGATGCTAATCGCTCTCACATGTGCCGTTATATGAGGCAAATCACGCTGCCTGGGAATACACGTAAGCCGACCGGAGAGAGAGAGAGAGCATATTTACTCATTGGGACCCATCTCTACTACACATTTCAATTTTGTAAGCTCTAGAATACTTGAGAAAGAAACAAAAATAAAAATGACTTTAATGAATTTGAGTAATTATCTCTCTCGCTCTTTTTGCCGTTCTCTTTTCTCTATCGAAATTATGGGTATAGCTTCATTAAAGTACATGTATTTAATTATTTATTCAATCGCTATGTGCAGGTCAGCAAACTTGGCAAATTAGTTGCCAATGTAAATATCAAGCACGAACCTTATAAACTTTTTAATAATTTAGAAATTAAGTGTTATATAATTATTCAAATTGTAAAAAAATCACTTAGCTATCAATCTTGCAATTACCGATGCAAAAATAAATTAATCAATCTATCTTTAATAATAATAATGTTGATGATGAAAATGGAGGCTACAGAAATATTTCACTGGTTTTGCGTATTAAAAAAAGTATTGACCGTAATGATTTTGTCACGATAAATATAAAGAATTCAATAAAAATTCTTTAATAGTCAGTACAACGGAAAAGGATAAAATGTAGTTAGGAGGGAATAATTTAGGGACACCCTGTATAGCGTCGTTACCCGTTTGGGTTATAGCAGCATGACTGGATTGTTACGGTAACCCGTGAGCAATCCACGAAGACTGTAAAACACGGCGAGAGAAAAAAAGGAGAGAAATTCCTGCATACGTAATCCAGCTCAAGAGCCTTCTCGCGCCTTGCCTCGTGAACGATAATCCTAAGATTATTCAACTTGAACTTGTCGAAGGTGAACAACTGCGATTTTTTCAACCGGAAGCGAGCATCCTGCATACTCTCGTTCCTCAATATTAATATTATTATTATATTCAAATGAAAAAGAGCAATATTTAAATCACACGCGTTATCGATCGGTTTTTTTTATCATGTATGAAGCATAAAAATATCTACGGACGATAAAAAATAGCTGGTGGTGAATTTTCACCCCGGAGGATACATTTTGGATTCGCATGATTCGTAATTGTCCCTACAAACCGATATCGTACTTGAAAAATGAATTTTAGATGAGGAAAAAAAGAATGAAGATGAGAGATACGTCAGGATGAAGCATCGAGCCTCGGCGTAGAGACGAAGGCGGATCAAAGACAGCAGTTTCACTTTGGCAGAGGCATAACGGCCCAAAGAGACGTAACGGTATAGTTAATGAGCCAACTTGGCTTGGCTTGCCCCGCGTATATACGACTTCTTCCATTTTTTATTTTATTTTCGAAATAATGTATTCACATTTTTTCGAATATTCTTATCCATCCTCCTGGTGCGGCCTTCACGCGTTTCGCTTCATTATTTTCTTCTTGTTTCCCTCATTTTTCTCATTCTTCATCATCGACGCGCGTCGGGAGCACCGTGCGTAAACCGGTTCGCAATAAACACCACAGAGTCGCTCACTTTTTTCACTCCCTCCCCCCTACTTTTCTCCTCTTCTTTTTTCCCGGAGGTTACTTTCGTTTTAACCTTCCTATACAATTTTTTTAAGGACATTCCCAACGAGCCTTAATAAAATCAACGATTTCAAAGAACCCCTTATTAATATACCACGCTCGTCCTTATTTTGATTATTTTTTCCTTCGTCTATGATCAAAATAATATTCAATGAATCTCGATTCACAATATTTTGACCCTAAGTAATATTTGATAAAAAAAACGTGTATTTTACTATTTATTGATAAATTTACTGATTCTAGAGTTAACTTTAGCTGAAAGGGAAATTTGTTGAAAATTTAGCCTCGTTGGTTCAAAAAAAGTCAGTTATTCTGTTTTTCCTCGCCATACGTATTCCCAAAGCTTAAAGAGGGTTGAAAAAGTTGCCTGTATGAATTTCAGCACGTAGCATTAATATTAACAGATTTTTTTGAGAGCTATAATTTTTTAATCTTTGGAAAAAGTTGCAAAAAAGTTGACTTTTTTGAAATCGTAATATTACTATCAATGACGTGGAAATATAATCTCTTTAAATTGCATGAATTCAATTTTGAGAATTTATAAATCTTAATTCGTAATTTTACTGAATTTTTCAGCCCTATGTTTCTTTTTTCTAATAATTTTTAAAAATATTTATTTTCTATTGAGATAAAAATATTTGATAATATCTGGTAATAACTAAACTATTGAAAGATTCCTTCTTACATTTTATTTTTCGACGCGTTAAAATAAAAAGATCAAGACGGAGTAGAATTTAGAGAATGAGCGCGCGAAAGGTTGAGAATTCAGATTATGTGGGCATTCGCGTGACGCGCGGAGAATAATTCTAAAAGCTCTTTATGTGCAAAATGTACCTCAAAAAAAAACGGATCCTCAAATCAAGCTCCGAAAAGAAAAAAAAATTACGATATCTAAATCTACATATATAGCGAACATATACACAAATACATATTCATACATTTTTTATCGACGCTTATTATTTTTATTCTTCTTTCATGATTTGAAAATAGAGATTTTTCTTCCGACACGTCACTGATATATGCTACGGCAAACTTCCTCTTCGTCCGGTTAGATATACCGTTGTCAGAGTATTAACTTTTTGAGTGAGTGTAAGAATGAGAAAGAGAGAGAGAGAGAGAGAGTGCGCGGCCTTGTTACCGGGGCTGGCTCTCCCCCATCATCCGCATTGCCGTTTTACAGAGTCCGTACTAAGTGGGACAGTCGCGCATCGCGTTTGCCAATGCCACCTATAAACCGTGCCGCGATCCCCGCGACCAAGACAAGAGCAACAGACTCATCCTCATTGACGAGGAGATCGACGCCGACAATTTCTATTTCTCGAAATTCCTTGCTTACACGCGGATTTCCGTTCGATCCTTAAAGGGTGTCAACACACACATACACACATGCTTAATCAACCGTTGATGCAGGCAAAACCCATCCAGGTGCTCTTTCCTTCATCTACACCCCATTAAAAACATTAGATATTATTCAATAAATTCCCATCAACCTCGACAGAATCGCCTATTTTTCATCAAACGATAATGTAACGATGGCTTTGAAAATGTATAAAAAAATAAATGATATAAGAAAAGTAATAAATGGAAGCCAGGTGTTTGATGTTCGTATGTTAATCGAAAATGTATATGTGCATGTGAGTGGTTGTTATTTTTTTCTGACTAAATAAATGATTCCGAATTCATTTTCTGATTAATCAACCAAAAATATTATTTGCACAGTTTTGATGTGTCTTTCTATCAAGAATCTAGAGATTAAGAATCTCGAGAATGTTCCCATAATGAGAGAAAAACCAATGCACCTTTCTATTCGAGAAGATAAAAAATGTGAGATGTATGTAATAATCTCCGAACTTGGGAATATCAAATGGATGAATACATAAAATAATATTAAAGACGTTTTCATAATTATTTGAAATTATAATAATTAAAAATGCTAGTTTTATCATTTTTGGATGAATGACAACGGGTGACAATAAAAAAATTTTGGAGTCCGCAGTGTTTACCTGACAAGAAGCTACCGGCGAGCGAGTCATCGTCCTGTCCAGAAACTCCGGCAAACGCGATCAGAAAGAAGAGTATCGAAGGACGATAAAGAAGCGAATACATTTTAATCTTTTTAGAAGTTTAACCTTGAACGTTGTCGAAAAGCTCAGCGAATAAGCAAAGATTGTGTTCTTTGTTATTATCGGAAAGAATAACGCGCGCGGATCACTCGAGCGCGAGTTCGGGAAGAAGCCTGATCGTGCGGGGCTTCATCGCCTGACTGACCAGCGACAGGGCTCCACTCTCCACTTGTGGGTCAGAGTGCGGCGAGCTGGCTCGCGGCGGACGCCGAGCGGAGCGACAACATACGAATGTATGTATATACAACGCCAATGAAAGACGTTCCTCGTACTACGAGAGCCTTACCTCTCAATCTATTATATTCTCTCTCCTGTACCTCATCCTTAATATTCATCTTATACTCTATCAATTTGCCTCCACCATCCAAATTTACCCCGCTTGCATCATACAAGAGCTTAGTAAAACTATAATGAATGCATCAAAATTTTTAATTCCTTCCCATGTCCTGTCAAACTATACCGAAGACTTACCTTTCTCGAATGATACGCACAAACGATCGATCAAAACTCGGAAATTGCCAATCCCATCTCAAAGAAGCAAACATGACGGAGCTGGAGAGGTTATTCAGGTAAATATATTTTTTGAAAGAATCTTATCGGATGAAATCGGAAGAATCTCTTTGATGAAAAAGTAATAAAAATAAAGGATGTACGATTATTTCTCATTTTCACTATACATGGACAGCCCGAAAAGCTTCATTTCGACGATGCTCTTTTTATTTTTTCATTTTCGTTGTTCGATCCTGCGAATCGTATAAACGCGCGTGTACTGACGATGCTTTTCGTATTTTCTTATTTCTCGGGCGGTATCCTTTTTCCTACGATATTCATCATTATCGCGCGAGATTGGCCACCACTCGTCGCTTCGCACTGTCGGCAGCGAGGAACCCGCGTTCTTCCTCTTCCTCTTCGTTTGTTTCGTCCTTTTTGTTTTTATTTATGCGAGAAAAGATCGCGGTGAACGTCGTCGCGGCGTGTGTATATGAGCAAGAATAGCGGTACTTGACCCGCAAATGTGCGTGATACCGTACGAGCAGCTCGTACGATATACATGTATATATACACATTTTTTTTTTCATTTTCACGCAACTCCTCCGTGAGCGAGAAGCTGTTGCGTGTGTTGGTGTGCGAGAGAGAGAAAGCCTCGATCGAGAATACATCATTGAATGTACTTTTATAATAATGTTGAAAGAATATTGCCGATTTCGATGTGCTGCCGCGAAAGGATCGAAGGTAAAAAAAAGAAATCTCAATTTATTTAAAGACTTTTAATAGAATATAAAAATACTTTTGATAATACGTATAAAACTGTAACAGCAAAATGCAATGTTTATTAATCTAAGGTTAAAAATGTAAAAAAGGCACGATATTTGACGTTACGTAATGCCCATATAAAAATGGCACAATATTTGACGTTACGTAATGCCCATGAGGAGCGGATCGACGAGGCTAAATTTTTCAATGCACTCTAAAAACCAACCGACAGGAAGCGATTTTAGGTGAGGCATGTTGTACTTGACTCGCGGTTCGTCTTTTCCTGGCATGTAAATAATATAATAAGAACATCTGAACAGCGGATGAATGGGCGTATTTGCAACGTGAAAAGGCGTGAGCTTGCAATCTTTCACGTCTTCAGGATCCGGTTCCCGATTGAGAATTTCGCCTTGACCTCCGAGGACCAGGTTCGTCAGAGTCTCCTTCGTGAATTCGAACTTTTCGTAACTCCACGTGCAACGTGGACCAATTGCGAAATAGAATGAACAATTGTTGAATAACCTCGGATTCTGTGAGAATTATGAGACAATAAAATTAATTTATTGCAGGATATGCCCTTCGATAAGAAGAAAATAATTCTCACTTGTACTTCCTCGTTCAAACGAGCCCTTATTGGAGTATCAAGATTTGGAGCACCGTGAACTTCAAATAACTCAAGGTCGATTTCCGATATATCCTCCAAATCCTTGCTGATAGTTATCCCTAAAAAAAGATAAAAATATGTTGTTTTTTTTTATACGTACATAAGTTATCTAGGCTATAAAATGTAACGTGGATACTTACATTGACTATTTAAAATCCATTTTCCCTGAAGAATAGCGAGCATAACGTCGTACGTTAATTCCGTGATATTACGTTCGTTCGTTTCGACAACAAGGTGAGTAACGGAAGGCCTATTTATTAAAAAATTATTGCTATGAATAAAATGAAAACAAAAAAAAACAAGAAATGTTCAATGCGTTCACCTGAATGTCGTGGCAATTGAGATTTTCAACTTTGAAGCCAATTGATTCAATAATTTTCGGTTTTCACTGTTGAGGTTCGATGGAAAAACGAAAAATCTTGAATTGGGTATTGTAATCGACTGATCGAAGGTACCAGCACCAGTATCACCCTCGGCAATTCTCTCAATTTTTTTATCACCAGCAAGCAGCGCTCTCATTTCATCCGATACTGCATAATCTCTGAAGAATTAAAGTTAAAAAATGTTCATTGTTTAAAAGTGAATTTTATAATGTAGATATTTGAAAAGTATAATAGTTACATAGGTTTTTTGCCGTGTTTGTCATAAACGTTCCGATTGGCGTTAAATCGCAAGAGTAAAGCAGCTTCCTCGAGTTTGTTGCGCGCGGCAGCTTCGTGTAACGCTGTTCTGTTATCCATTCCCGGTGTGTCAACCGAGGCTCCAGCTTGCAACAACATTTGGCTAATTTCCATCTTACCGAGGTCCACCGCTTCTTGCTCAAGAACAAAACGGAAGATGGATTAATATGGCATTTTCGGTATTTTTGACTGATCGATAAAAAGATGTAAACTTACCAACGGCGTCCAGCTGGCATTGTCTTTCGTATTCGGATTAGCGCCTGCTTTCAGCAGCATCCTGACATAATCAACCTGGCCCTGGAAAAACCGATTTTTATTCAGAATTTCGTTTCGGTAAGAGACATTTGTTTGAATATTTTTGTTAACCTTGATGCATGCGGTGTGTAGCGGGCTTTCTCCTTTTGCATTCCGTTTAGATAGATTTTTCGGTACCGTTTTGGGAGGTGAGACTTTTAACTTTTCCCTGTTGCGAAAATTTGTCATTTTTTCACTCTGTTTTATCCTCGCTGTTTTATTCTCCTCTTGAGAATAAAGAGCGTTATCAAGGCTCTTGACTTTTTTCTTATTCTTTGGTGATTGATTGTTCTTTTTTATTGGAGTTCTTTTTGATCTTCTTAATCTCGGACTCGGCGTTATTCTGCCTCTGGAGGCTTTCTCGTTCTTTAAGTCGTCAGCGGATGTGCCCGCTTGAGCGCTCACTTCAGGATTCGACTTTGTTTCTATTTTTTCTTCCACCGATTTTCTATCATCATTGAGAGAATTTTTTGGTACTTCGGACGTTTGGGAAGATCTACGAAATTTACTTCGTCGACTCAACATTAAACTTTTTATACGTCTCAATTTCTCGGATGGAGTCTCTTCTTCCACTTCTTTGCTGGAAATTTTATCTTCGTTTGGTGCTTTTTTTTCCTCTACCTTTTGATTTTTTTCCTGAGAAGCCAGTCGAAGTGACTTTCTTGGGGAAACTTCATTTGGCGATATTTTTTTGTTTCCCATGGGGCCGTCATCGTTAATTCGAGTATCGATGCTTTCGAAACTTTCAGGGATAATGACACTGGAGGAAGCGGTATTATGCATGCTGGCTGATTCTGGTGCCAGAACAAAATCCATTTTTTTTCTTTGTGGAATCGCTTCCTGCGTAGGCTCTATAAATTCCGAACTCTCCATAGACGAAATATTTTTGTCAAGACTCCAATTCTCCTCTATCGTGGCTGGTTTACTACCTTTCGAATTAACATAATTTTTCTCAGGAAAGGTCACGATTTTCTCAGGATCTTCATTTTCTTCTTCCGTTGTTGATTTCAGCATGAAGAATTTACAAGTTTTTTCAGGAAAGCAAATTCTTTTTGGACGAGGAGGAGTGGTACTGCAATTGCGATATCCCGATATTCTCGCTGGAGATTCTTTGCGTGCCTCTTCCGCAGATACAGGGGCTTCCAATGATCTTTTTCGTCTTCGTGGCGTGAATTGCGTTGACTCCACAAAACCTACAGATTCAACATTTTTCTCACCTGCTTCAAGCATCTTTTTCTTCCAATAGGGACTGCGCTGAGATGGACTGACAAATTCTTCACTTTCTGCATCTATATTTTTGTCTCTCACCACTGGACTGTGTGAACCGGGTGAACTCGTGTATCCTTCGTTTTCCAACTCTGCACTTTGATTTCTTGTCTCTGGGTCCGCAAGTCCAGTTGGACTGACGTTTTTTTTATTCTTTGTTTGGTCATTTTTCTTCCTGCGAGGACTGAACTGTGTTGGATCGATAAATCCAACAGTTTCTGTTTCTACATTATCATTCGGATTAACAAATTCTGTTCTCTTTGGTATTGCGTTGTTATTTGTAAAATGTGAAGTTACTTGCGTTGGATCAACGAATCCAAGTGTCTCCGACTCTGGATTTTGTTTTTGAAAGTACTCTTTTGACTCCTTTGTAACTACCAATATTGATGTTTCCAGTTTATTGTTCGTTACTTGGATTGGACCACTCGGAGCAGCAGATTCCAAGTCCTCTTCTTGAGAACTCGATTCATCTGAATCCAAACATCCTTCCATTTTGATTTCCATCATTTCATCTCGACAATTTGGAGGGCTGCAGTTCAAATCTTGTCTTCCAGAGGTTTCTGCATTCAAATCCAAACATCTTAAGCTTTCTAGTTTGTTTCCTTCTATTCTGTTTTTTCGAGCTGGAGGTGTGGATTCAATAATTTCTTCCTCAGATTCTGAATCCGTTTCGGGAACGAGTCCATTGAGTTCAGTTACAAATGCATGCACCTTTTTTGCTAAGATTTTTATGTTTCCCGGTTTCCTACAAATATTCAAATTGTTTAATCTGCATTTCAATTGAATAATTGAGGTTTTTTTCCAATAAAAATATTGTTATAGAAATATCAAACTTACATCTGCGTTGTGACATTGCTTATGATCTGGCAAAATTGAATAAGCTGAGAGAGCATCCAGTAAGGTCGTATTTCATTGGGTCTAACAGGAATTTTGCATTGATAGCAATTTGAGTCCCCATAAATGCAAATGTCACAAAAAAAATGACCACAATTGACGTATCTCATTGGTCGCTCTGGAGTTTTTTTACTACAATCATTGAAAAAATGTCAATTAAATTATTTTTATTACACATCTACGATGATTATCATAAAAATTACCATTTTGTACAAGCGAGCAAATGCATCAACCCGTCTATGATAATTTTCGATTCTTTCCATTCAGTAGTCATCATGTTTGCGCACTTAGTAATTGAGATCAGATAATATTTGTGTTTGGTTATAGTGCGCGAACACTCACGTGTCTATTATTGTGCATTATGAAATATTTCGAACACTTTTATTAATTAAAAACGTTTGTTTACACAATATCGGCACAAGTTTTTCGAAAAGGGCGTGTGCGGAATGGTGGAAACAGTAGAAGCAAAACTTTTTATTTTCGACCATTTTTTCATTTTTTAAAATTTGCCGACTCTACGAGAATTCCATGTATATATACATATATATACTTATATACTTCACCGCAACGCGCAGAAGCGTCTCGATATGTGCTGCCCTCGTCCATTCATAAGTGGAAGCTGCGTATAAGTTGATATATATATTTTTGTATATACATATGTATATCGTCTATAATTTACTTTTTCAAAATAAAAAAAAAGCAACTCCAATTATAATTTTCTTATAAAGGTTTATTATAAAATATCATTCATTCTATATTGTATAGATTTCTCTGCATAAAAATGATACGCGCACGTTCAGTGCTAAATTATCCACAAATTGACAAACGAGCCAGGTGAAAATGATACGCTCGGCCCACTTGCCCAATTGTATTTACAATTGTAATAGTGAAAAGTTACATATTTCGATTTCCTTATCAACAAACATATTGCAACAGCATTCTGTAAAAATAACCGTTCGTGTGAGCAGAATCTTCTGATTGAGACAATTCGATTTCTCATTTACTGCCACATTCTAATAATGGAAGAGATTTGATGTAATTTTTTATTAAAAGCAGGCGTGATGATTTATATTGATCAAAGTGCCGTAATGGGGGTAGATTCAGTCTATGAAAAATAATATTTCTGTAAATCGACAAGTTATCATCTTTGAATGAGAGAAAAGAAAAGAAAAACGACAAATAGAAAAAATCATAGATATAGTTATTGAGTATGAAGTCGCAAAGTTATAGTTCTCAAGCAAAAAAATGTATTAAAACGAAGGAACAAAAAAACTCGTGATGTTCGGAAAAATGAAGAAAATGTTAATTATTGATTAAAATGGGATTCAATGGGGAGGGTCTGATAAAAGTATTAAGAGGAATCACAAGCCACAAAGTTGCTAGATTTCGTAAATTTCAGATTTCTCTCTCAAAATCGAATAATTAAACTTCAAAAAAATTATAGTATATTCGTTTCGATCTGAAGAATGACTGTCTGATCGAAATTTTCATGAGAATTTACTTATTGATTATTTTTTGTTAATCAATAAGTCTCATAAGGTTTATTATTTAATAAGTGAATAGGATCCAACTTCTTCTGATAAAAAAGAACGTATCACCATTTTTTAAGCTGAACACATTCTTTTCGATCAGAAGAATGGCGATTCGATTTTTAATGAGAATTCACTCATTAATTAATAAATTTGTTATTTAAGAAATCTAATGACATTCCTCTTGTAATTGAATTACATGTTCGGATAGATCGTGTAGTAAGAATTTTTATACGACTTTGAAGCGAGGGTGGAAAAATTTGGATCTTCGAGGGTGAATTGAGGAATAATATTGTCGGGAAGAGTCTTGAGCGATGAATTGTTAGGATTTGAGATAACGAACTGGGCGCCCGGTGTGATTTGCTCGAGGCTCGGAGAATTTTCGGATAATCTTCTCTGGGAGTAGAGGATCATTTGAGAGGTTGGCCCGTTCTGGTGGAGATCTTCCTCGACCGGGAGGGTGGAGTAACTCGGTGCCGGAGGCAAAAGCTGTTGAGTTTTGCACTTTTTCGTGTGAGCGTAAAGCGAGCCAGCGTTGTTGTATCTCTTGGTGCATATTTTACAGGCGTATGGTCTCTGTCCTGTATGAGTGTAGGTATGCTCGTTGAGAGAAGTAAGCCTCCTGAAGGACTTCATGCAGATTTGACAATGATATTTCGCCTCTCCGGTGTGCATCGTTATGTGTCGAGCGAGGGTATTCGCTCGGGCGAAAGCTCGACTGCAGTATTGACATATGTAAGGCTTTTCTCCACTGTGTGTCCTCAGATGCAACTGGAGATAGGTGCTCTTGGTAAAAGCTCTGCTGCAAACGTTGCAAACGTACGGCTTGACACCCGTGTGAGTTCGCATGTGTGCAACGAGGGAGCCGCTCTGTGCGAAACACTTGCTGCACACCTCGCACAGGAAACGTTTCTGCGTCTCCTTAACGCGCTTGTGACGTTCCATGTGATTCGTTAACGATTGCTCCTGAGCAAACGCTTTTGGACACATCGAACACTTGTGCGGTCTCTTGTGCGTTTTTTCCTGTAATCAAAGTCAAGTTATGTAAAACATATTTTTAAGAGCAATGTAATTCTGAAAAAAAAGCTTTTGAACTTCAATGTTTTTTAATTACCTGCTTTTTTCTCCTCTCATTACCATCCTGAGTTTTATTTTCGTTGTCCGTATCGGGGTCCTCGGAGTCCGAGTCGCTCGAAGCAAAGAATTCCTCCCGGTGTTTCGACTGTTCGTGTTCCTTGAGCTTGTCGATGCGCGAGAATTCCTTGTTACAGCTCGGACAGTTGAATCTCAAGCCGCTGTGAGTTGAAAGATGCCTCTTGAGATTTCTCTTGGTAGCGAATAATTTTCCGCACTGCGTGCACTGCAATCCGTCGAGAGGCATGTCATCGTCCTCCGATTCGTGTCCTCGTTCACTGGATTCCTCGGAGACGGGTTCACCCTCTTCCTTCTCGACGAGCGCTAAATTCTTCATGGGTTCATAGCCAGGATGACTTTTCGCATGTGTCAAAAACGATTTTAGATAAGTGAATCGTTTATCGCAAATATGACAGATTAATTTCAAACCCTTCTTGTTGTCGAATTTAATCGAGTGTTTGTCCGAAAGAGGATCTCCATTGGAATCTTGGTAATCTTCCTCGATCTTTGCTTCACTGGCCGCGCCTTCGTGGATCATCGACGCGTGATTTTTCAATTTTTCCATATTCGCGAATGGTTTATTGCACAGGTAACAGATGTAACGCAGACAAGTTTTTTTCTTATGAATTTCGACGTGTCGCTCGAGAGAGACTCTCGTCGCAAATCTTTTTGTGCAATGCGGACACTTTTCTCTCTGTGTTCTGACTATCAGTGGTTTTTCCTCATCCTCCTCACTCCTGTTATTTTCTTTCATGCTCTTTTCCATTTCGTCATTTTCACTGAGCGGAGCTTCCTTTGTATTCTCGCTTTTCACTATTTCGAGATTACATTTGTCTTTGCTATCCTGGGATAAAATATTATTCGGTATCATTGGGGGTAAGGACTTATACGATTCACTGGTGATATTCGAGTCAACGAGCTCGTCATATTTCTCGATGAGAACGTCAACAACCCGATTTTCATCGCACTCATTGATAACCAAGTGTTTATTATCTACCGCCTGGCAAACTTGGCTCTCCATATTGCTCAGCGATGGCTCCAGGTTGCACGGTTCGTCTTGTTCCGAAGGTGCTTCCATTTGAAAGATAATTCTATCTTCATGGGATACATAGTGATGGTCATTCAATTGATTAGCAATGTCATCGTCACTTTCATTCGTCAGTCTTCCCACTAGCTCAGTACATTTTGTTACATTCTTTTCGCACTCCATTTCATCCGCTATTGCTTCCGCTATTGCTGCATTTACTGACTGCGACAGAGAATACATTCGTGTACCATCCTCCATCGGTTCTTTCAACATCAGAATTTGACGAAACTTAGCATCCGACCGTTCCACTTGGCACTTGAAATTGTAGGATACATCCAACAATCCACGGCAGTTGTGACAAATCGTCCCTGGTAGGCCATCACCTTCCTCTACCTGCGATGCAAATAAAAATTCATTTTTTGTTATTTGAATATTGTTATAAATCCAACTTTTCTGCTGATTTCAACACTAGCAATAAAGCAATTACTTTTGAAGAAATATGAATATGAAAAAAAAACGAAATATCGAATTCAATTTGCATTGTTGTATTGAAAAAAAAAGGATTATGTATTCAAAAAACGTTCTGAATTTTGAGAGCATTGTTGTGTTATGCGAATATGCATGTGCATTTTCCAACATTTTTGTATTATGAAAATTCAAGTACATGTAAAACATTATTTTTTTCTGACAATGTTTTGTTGATAAATAATCATTATTCATTTTTGAAAGTAAACAACGAAAGTGATATGAATTCTAACCTGTACTGCTGCGAAGTGCATCAATTTTCTCGGAATCTCCTCGTTCGTTGGGTGAAAGATTTGCCAGACCTCGTTGCATTTTTCAAAACAAATGCGACACTCGTTTGTTGTTATTTGGAGTCTTTCGACGGATTTAGTCGAGGCTTTATCGCTGTCGCTCGTAGGGTGCATTTCTCACGGTAAAAAATACCGCTCCGAAATTCAGAAAATCTTTCCGAGCCGATCAGATAAGTATAATGTGTATCCCAAGACTCCCGAAAGAAACGCCAATCCCCCTTGTTGTCATCGACGCACCAAATGCATGAACTTTTATTCACTATACTTTTATAAACGTTGCGAACACGAGAATATAACGCTCTCGTTATTTTATCTACTTTTTACTCCTTTGTAAACGAAAGAGTATAGTGAGTATATATATGTATAAACATTTATTATTTTTTTGTAGAAATAATAACACAAAAGTACGCAGATAAATATTTCATATAAATGAGGCACATCTTATTGTACAATCTCAGTCGGTTTATGTGCATTTTCATCTCCGATTTTTTCGGAAATTTTATGGTTAAAAGTAGTCATGTTTCGAAAGATTTCGAAACATGACTACATTTCGCTCGAGATTTCGAATTTTCTAAAATAAATTGTTGTTTTTAATAAAATGTGCCCTCCTTGAGATTTTTCTCAGAACTTTGTAAATAAATATTATCTACGCATAAAATTTTGAGCCATGCATACAGTCCGATAATTCAATGAAATTGGAAATTTTTTTTGACGTGAAACGTGTGTGTCTTATTGATGGGTCATATATCCAGAAATCAATTGTAATAATGCAAGTTATACTTGTATATGTGAATGGAAAGATATATACATATATATAATATATACAATTATACATATATATTATATATTTTAATCAAGCGCGCGAAAGTTTGAAAGCTCACATGTTGGAAAAAGATTTATGTGGGTGGTTTGAGCGACTCCTGATGGCTGGCTTGGGATGTTTAAATAATAAATATTGGGAAAAGAGGACAAAAATTTATTATGTACGTATATTTTGACTAGATGTGCGTACGCAATAGATACAATGATGAAAAGTGAGTATTTTTTGTAAAACAGTAAAAATTTGCACGCGTTATTTTAATTTCACATTTTTCGTGATCAGTGCTCGCATCAAGTTGGGCCTGTACTCTTTTCAACCATTGATTTTATGATGTGATCCAGGTCGAGCAAATTCTTTGCAGCCTGTATTGCGATTTTTCCCTCCGGAAGTATCTCGGGTTCGTGACGTAACAGATCGTACGATTCTTCCAAGATTTTTTTTGCTTCCTGAAAATAAATTTATTTTGTTGGATAACAAACCTATGAAAAAGTTAATTAATATTAATTATAATAGAATAAGTATTGAGTTTGAAATTTACGATTAGCAGAGCACAGGAAGCTTCAGGATTCTTTCTTCTGGCGAGTTCAGCGATCCCGGCATGCATTTCGAACAAAAGCATTCCTCGAACTCGATTTTCCGCTGAAATTTGTTATTTTTTCATACTACTCTTCTAAAAAGCTTAAAAAAATTATTAAAAAATAAAATAAAAAATATTAAATATGAAACAAATAAAATAAATAATGAGAAAAAAACCTGGTACGAGAATCTCAAAAATTTTCTTCAATTTTTGACAAAGAAAGATCTTTTCATGGAGAAGTTCATTGGAGATAGCCGGAAGTCCATTTTCTTGCTGCCCGATTATCATCGCTAGGGCCAACTCAACGTCGACATTGTAAAAATGATTTTTATGCAAAAATCTCGAATTTGCCTCGATAAATCTCTTGCAAGCGTCCGTGTCGTCTTTCTTGATCGTAGACAATTCGATGCCAATATTTTCCAGCATCGCATCAACTTTGTCCCAAGATTGGCTCGCTTCGCACTTTGAGCAAATGTAGTCGGGATATTTGTCATCGGAAACAATGAACGTCGGCGGGAGCATATGACCGGTGCAGTCCCTGAAATAAATAATAAAATTCCTTTAAATTCTCATTCAAATAATTAGAAATATATATGACGTCTCACGCAGTTTTCGATGCACTAAAAACGGGAAAATTTGTAAAATTTTGAGTTTTATTTTTCTAACTTTTAATTTTTAATTAGTCAAAATTTTACAATTTGCATTTGGAGTATCAGAAACTGTAAATACTCACAATTAATACTTATATGTTTGAAGTCGTATATGCATTTGTATCGAATCCGTCGTAAATACCTGTTTAAAGAGTAGAAAAATCGGTTTTACCTTTTTTGGCATTTAATCGCATTGAACATTGTTTGAAATTCGGTCGGATCTTTACAACGCTCGCAGATGCATTGGAAAAATTTCGTTTCAGCCAGATAGTGTCTTCTGTTCGTCACACCCCAGAGAGGATCGGCATAGCATATCGACAAGTGATCACCTCGAAAATATTAGAGTCAATGATGCATTTATCGATCATCAATTTTAAAAAGAAAAGCAATATATTAATACGATAATAAATATATTTAAAAAAATGTAAAATACTTAAAATATACCTTTGGAAATAGGAACTGCGGCTCTAATGATAATTCCACCGTATTCGGTGAAACTTTTGGAACAATTGGGGCGGCAGTTATGCTCGAAATACGAAACTTGATCGTAAACTGCTACGTGAGGATTTTCAGTAGTTGGTACTTCGTGTCCGTTTATCTGAATAATTCCAGCGATTCTGGCTATTTCTTCTTCGGTAACATCGTCAATATTAAAAAAATTCTTGACGAAAGCAGCAAGTTGCTTCGGCGATGTTCTCGAGTCAAAAATTTGTTCAGGAGCTTCCGAGCAGTGATCCTCGAGCTTAATCAATTTCTGATATAATTCCAATTTTTGTTGACGCAATGAAAGAGCTCTGATTATACCGATCGCCCTATAAATCGGGTGAGGAATTCCAAAATTGACGATATTCATTTTAGTTTTACGTTTTGCCATAGTAAATTCGCACTCGGGTCCATGTCCGTTACATTTTTGACATAGAGGCCAACCACACGTTTGACAGGCTCGATAATTATCCGCTGTTAAAAGAGTGTAACAGCCAAGACAGACCGGCGGCGTGTCCTGCGGTGGTGTCGCGATCAACGGGCCCTTTTCTCGCATGATTATTGCACCGCTCGTTATTTTTCGCGTCGCGACATAATGACGACCGACTTTATCATCCACCGCGAGTTTAAAATTTGGACAATTTCTCGAGTGTTTCTTCCAATCTAATTTCTGATGCTCCTGACTGCAGTAATAGGCGGACTTGCATCCGCTGCATTTATTTTTCGCTGCTTTGTTGCAAATTGCACAATTTTCATTTACTGTTTCCGCCGACATCGGGATGAACAATATTGATTGGAAATGAATGAAAAATATTGATTGAAAATGAATGAAAAATATTGATAACAAGGCGAGAATCGCACTGTCCGGGATTTCGGAGAGAACTGAACACACTCATCTCGGAGATGCTCTCGTATCTTTGCTCTTTTCGTTAAACAAACGTATTTATATACGCATTAGATGTTGTACGTATGCGCGTGTAAAAGCGCGTCCAACAGCTTGGCACAACTATTAATAGTACACATAAACGCTCGAGATGCTTTTCCCTTTTTTCTTTTTCTGACACACATACCACGCGGGTAAGTTCCGTGTAACAAATTTCCTTGATCGTTTGCAACTTGTTCGGACGTAATTATTGTTTTATAGAAAGCCATTTATGCTTTGAAATAAAAGAAAAAAAAATATAGTGAAGGAATTCGCACTGGGATGGCTGGAAACGAAATCAAAAAACCTCAGAAATGGAAAATTTTTTAAATTTACCCAACATCAACCACAAAAAAAGTGTTGATTGATTCAATTGTTTGAGAACTGGATGCTCAGTTTATTTTATAGAGAGATCGCATGTGTACTCCAGAGAAAAATGAAAATTTTCTACGAATAATAATAACTAATTGTAAATTCGTGATTCAATTTTGGTGAAAACATGAGAAAAATTTTCACGAGATCTTGAAACAGAAGGAATCAATAGAAAAAGTAATAATAAGAGCATGAGATTTATTTCCACATTTCCTTTATTCAGACATTTATCGTCCTTCCTTGTTTACTTTGAGATATTCGACGTTCTTCGCACAGATATTCATCCTTTTTCATGAAAATTCGTGAGATTCGGGACGAGTGTACGAAAAAAAAGGAAAAAAAACACGATAACCTAGGGGGTTCTTTTTTCCTCGCATATTTTCATAATACAATATAATTACAAATTCACATGATGTTAAGTACCGTCAATTGCCACTTTTAACCGACCTCTTATTCACACCTGTTAGCGCCCGTCATGTCCGTTGAGTCATTATTTTAATTAATTCAAATCTTAAATCCTATCACCCTCGAATATTTGCAAAATAAAAAAATTTTTACGATTCAGGGGCAGACACAGAACTCTACTCTCGAAATCTCTACTCTTCAATATCTTAGTACTGAATTTCAGCTTAATCCTATTGAAGAGTAGAGATGTGAAGAGTAGAATGGAATATCTGCCCGTTTTTAGTGTAGTCTTTTGTTTTTCTTGCTTTTTCCTAATTCATGTGTACAATTAACGTTTTCTCTCTGACAAGGACTTTTCTTTTTTATCCATTTTCGAATATCACTGGCAAATAGTATATCTAGTAATCACTATAATATTACAGTAAGAAAAAATCTATATCGTTTAAACGTAAACGTATTTCATTATGTAAAAAAACATTTTTTTTAAACATTTATCTCTATTTAAAAAGAAATGAAATTAGGAATCATTACTCGAGATTAAAATAAAAAACGATGTTGCTTACGGGAAATTAGTTGAAAATCATATCAGTGGACTTTTTCATCCGTACGGATTGATCATTTTTTTAATCGTGGAGGTTCAATCGGATGCACGTGCTTCTGTCTTATCTCTCTTACTTTCTGTGTTTTTTTTTGAATATCCCTTGCCTTGAATAATTTATGAGTATTAAGAGTATTAAAAGTATCGGTACCCTACTGACGCTTTTTTCCTTTGTCCTTCATACCGCATCTGTTGTTATTCCTTATGTTATGCAATTTTATAGTACTTTTTTTATTTTTAGGTATTTCTTCTTTATTCATTTATTTATTTTTATTCGTTTTTTTTGTTTTTTTATCTCATCGCAGCACAGTGGTCCATTGAATATTTTTTTTTCCTTCTCCCGAAACTTTCGTCACGTCGATTTATCTTCGTGAAGGATTCATCCTCCTCTCCAGTTTTCTGCCAATGGAATTTTAGAGACTCGGAGACTTTCTTGAAAACTCGGTGGGTCTTTGATTGAGAAGAAGAAAAATATCAATAAGCTTTTCTTTTCTTCTTTTCTCTGTACACGCAGCGGTTTCGACGAATTTCTGATTGGACCGCGAAATCGTATCTCGTCGAATCCACAGCCTCTTCTTCCTGTTGTTTCTCGGTATTATTTTTGTCCTTCTCTGCGTGTTTTTACTCCGTGTAGATTATAAAAATTGACCAATTTAAACCGGTATACTTTGCGAGAGGCAGAGAGATGAAATGCTCCTTTTTTTCTTCGTGATTTCTTTTTCTCCTTTTTTCATCTACCAACACTTAATGATTTATGATACACCAATGTCTCTATTCTTGTTGATATACATCTCGTATTTATATATCAACTACATACAAATCGACTAGCCACACGCACAAAGCATACAATCACAATTTCTTTCAGAGATCATACGTTGAGAAATCAACATTTTTTTCTTCAATTTTCACGAAATTCGAATCGACGGTAAAAACATCGCTCGTCGAGATCTTACAGCTTACAACTTATTTTCCACGTATTTTATGAATTTTTATTTTTGGGTGAATGAAGATTTTAAACGAAAAGTTTGTATTCTAATTCTAGTGAAATCATTTGAATTTAAAATTGATTTTTTTCGGAATAGAATGAGTATTTTTTGTCATTCTTTCTGTCATGTGATAAACTCTGTGCATTCTCTGTGCTTCTTTTCCGGTGGCTTTGTATGCTATCCAAAGCCCAGTATTTTTTATTTTCTTTGTCTCTAATAACACTGAATCTGAGGGATAAACGCATCATTATGAAGTGAACTAAAAAAACTCGAAGGTTCGAAATCAATTAAAAATATTTCGTTTCTACACGCTACAAAGTTAACTTTTTATTCTATAGTTGAGACGTGCAGAACGCCATAGCCAAATTTCATTTTTTCGTAACGTTGAAATAAGTATTTGGCAGAAATAGAATAAATTTCGTACTCGAATGAATTTTTTAAAATGTATGATTAATGTATAAAAAAAGTGAAGTAAAATAAGAAACAGCGAAAACTGAAGAGAGAAGAATAGAAGAAGAAAGAGTAGACGAAGAAAAGGGAAGGAAAAACGAAAAGTTAACGATTAAATTGCAGGTAAAAAATCTTTCGTTTAAAAGTTTTTTTTTAACAGGGGCTCCGGAGCCGCACAGGGAAAATTATTTTTTGTTGCCTGAATTTAATAAATTATTTTGAAAATGACTAGAACAAGAATATTGAAAATTGAACTGTTACATAAATATTTATAAATTTTTAAATAAAAACCCATTAAAAATATTTTTGTAGATTATAGCTACATAAATAAAAAATGTATAGTTTAGGTATGGGTTTATATTATACTACGGACATATTATTTGTTTATAAATAATTAAATTAAAAAAACAATGTAATTAATGTGAAAGAATTGGGAGTTTCACAAATAAAAATACAATGCCATGAAATTGTAATCTTACTCTGGTTGCAGAAAAATAGATGAAATTTACCCAAAAGGAAGTAAATAAAATAGATAAGGCATGATAAAAGTAAAAATAGTGAAAAAAGAAATAATTGAAAAAAGGTAAAAATGCGAAGATTCATACTACAAGGTAGAGAACATTCTTCAATAGGATAGCACAAAAAACAGGGGAATCAAAATTATGCATTTTTCACTGGCCTGAAAAGAATGGAAAAATTGCAAGAAAAAATCCGGAAAATCGAGGAGAATGTGGTTCAGATTTCAGATAGAAGTTGTACAGAAAGAAAGCACAGAGACGCAGTGATCGACGATTTGTGTATAATCAGTAATTAATTCAACGATAGCAGAGACTTTAAAATAATAAAAAGATAACAGTTCTTGACTCGTTACACTAAATACTCGATTCGTAACATATGAAAGAATTTAATTCTATTTACAATCGGAGATCAGGCACGTCGAATCATTTTAGAAAAGGTAATCTAATTATTTCCCTCCAAGGTTTCTCGAGATTTTCTTCAAAATTTACGCTGCTATATGCTGCTTTTGTTCGAATATGTACAATTTTGAAGAAAAAAAAGGAGTATGAAACCTGTCCGTTGACACTTGAGCGAGAAAAAGAAAAAAGAAAGATCACTAATTTTGTGTACAAAATGTCTTCCCTTTTTTTCTCTTGTTATTTTATTTTCATTATTTTTCTCGCTTGTACGACATAACTCGCTTATTCCCAAACACTTCCGGATTCAAATTTGCGCTCGCTAATTATTCGATTAATGTTTAATTATCGTTATTATGTATATATATATATATATATTTATTTATAGTCGTCGTAACTCTTGTAGTATGATTCGTATGTTTCAATTTTACACAATTGCTTACATCCCCTGTGTACACGAGCACGATTACGTATTTTTATATACAAATGGCAAAGAGCAACGCAACGATCATTTTCCTTTGCATACTTATTCCCCTCTTTTGCTCTCGCATTTTACTCGTACAATTTTCTCTTTCTCTATGACTGCTTTTCGGCAGGTTCAACTTGATTTGCATTGGAAAAGCTCTTGCGAAACATTTTCCACACACTTTCCATTCTTTCTTTTTCTTGATTTTTCTGTTAATTATTGATTGTTCCTCATTAATTTTTCGACTCTCGTTCTTTTCGCTCTTTTCGGCTCTTTCTCTTCATGTCGTCTTTCACTTATCATTTGGAAAAATTGGTCGTGGGTTTATCGTTCAAATTTCTTTTTTCACTAAATTGCGGCAGGTGAAATTTATGTGTGTGCGTGTTCGTTTTACTTTCCCCGTCTTCCAAGTTCATTTCTTGATCTTCTCCTGACTCTCGATTTTTTTTCTTTTCCAAAAATCGTTCCATTTCCTTTTCAACTCTCCACTCCGATCCAACTCGTACTGCTGGTTTTCCGTACTTATCTTCTTTGTAACTCAGCTCCATAGGATCAAGTTACCGAGGCCGCCCAGATTTGTTCAAAAAAATCGATCACCGGAGATCACAAATCTATTACACGATCCTCAGCTGATGGTTCCCTATTCTCACCAGCAAAAAACCGACAGTTCATTTCCGTGCTCTCCACTGTGCCTCCAGGCTGTAACCGCTCGAGCCTTTAACTGAAATCACATAGAAATACAAACATAAATATCTTTTAAAAATAATACTTACAGTTAAAAGAATAATTAATAAGAATAAAGAAATGCAATAATAGAATAGATCCGACCACTCTTGTTGGGTGTACAATAAATGCTTTGATGGGTAGAAAAAAGATATTAATAAAATTAAACGAAAAATAATGAAGGGGAAGAAAAGAAGCTTGAGGTGAAAGAAATATGAAAAAACAATTAATAAAATAGATAAAAAATAAATGTATAAAGGTGCGGCAAAACAAATGAAGAAGAATAAGAAGGTAGGTGCAGCGGGGATAACGATAGTGACGGTATGAAGTAGAGGGGCACAAGTCTGGTTGTATTCTAGCTCGTTGCTACCCGTCGACGTCGAGATTTGCTCTTGAGGGGTCTCATTAAACGCTAATTGGGGAGAGGCTAATTAGTCACGAGCTAACATCATCCGCCCATTCTTTTCCCCCTAACTCCTGTATTCCCCGCCAATTTTGTCTCCGTCCCGAGGCTCGTTTGAGATAACGTCTCAACGTGCGCAGCTAAAAGATGATGCGAAGCTAAGACGAGAAAGAGAAGGAACTTTTTCATCTTCCCTTTCTTCCGCCCATCTTACTCTGCCTAACCCTAACGCTCTCACCCTTCGTGGAAGATACATAAAATTCTATATTAATTCAGCATTAGCTTCATTCGAGTGAACTCTCAAACGAGCATGTATGCAACGTGGATTTTAATATTTCATTTCACGTAAACACACAAATAAGTTGCTGTGACAATCACTGAGAGACTATGCTTTTTACTTCAGGAAGGAAAAAAATTGCTCGAGCCTTACTGTACTCTTATATACTTGAATATGACCAATTTCGGACTTTTCTAATTTATTCATTTCTATAAAGTAACGCGCATACTAATTCTCGTTTAGAATATATGTATTTTGTTTTGGGTGTCTTTATTTTTTTATAAGATTACTGCATTTACATCAACGGGTCTCTAAACATCAATGATCGGTTGTCTCAAATCCATATGTCAAGCAGCCATTATAAGTAAGTGATAAATGTGCAGAAGTGATTGAATGCTGAATGGCATACTGTTGCTTCATCAGCTTTCACTTGTGCAGGAATCGCTCTTCTCCTTTTATGAATGCTGCAACTCTTTCTCATTCCTGCACTCGGGCAAGTGCAAATCCCCCACAAATCTTCGCCTGATTCGCAACTTCATGCCATTCAGTATTTGCTTACGTACCGCACTCATGTACTAATATATTATTTTCAACTTAAAAGGAGTTTCAGTTTGTAGAGTTTTAGTTTCAGAGGGACTCGTCAATGTTAATGCTTCGGACTGCAATTTGAAAAGGCATCTTTAAAATCTCCCTGAAGCTATTCAAAGGTGCGATTTCGAAAATACTTGATTGTTTTAAATTAGTCTAATTCACATCTATACTCGAGAATCATAATGTAGATTTTAAAAAGTTGTATCCGTAAATTATTTTCATTTAAAAAACAATCATCCAAAATATGCTCAAATGTTTTTGCGGACGATAAAAAAATATGTGATAAAGATATTCTGTCCCAAAGAAAATATCAATTTATTGACATTAATAATATCAAGTTGGAATGTTGTTTTCTTTTATGTATCAATATGAGTGATAAAATTGTTTAGGTGAGCGGATCAAAGTTTCTCTAAACAAGTCATCTCTTGATTTTCATGCATACTGTACGCGGAATTTTAAAGAAAAATAAAAATACCTGCTGCATTTTCTCAAAATCGAGGCAAGGTCTCGGCTGACGATGGGGTGGCCTGTGTCTCTTTCTAGGACTACAAGCACTGAGCGTATCGAGATCGGTTTCGGCCGTGTGACGTTGATGATGATTATAATGATGGTGGTGATGGTGGTGATGATGATGATCTAAATGAGTGTAGAGATGAGTGTGAGGTCTAGGCCTCGATCTCGGTCTTGGTAATGGTCGCGGCTCTCGCGACGAGGCGTGAAATAATTTTGGCGGCGGTGACAACGAGCGCCCGGGCTTATGAGCGTCCAGAGGCGGCGACGTCCGAAATTCCACCGGCTGACATATGACGCTTCCGCTTCCTCTTCGACCTCCCAAAAGACCCTGAACCTGTTCAGAGAAAAAAAAATTCATTTTAAATACCAATAGTGGTGTAGACTTAATCAAAAATCGTATTTTTCTAGTATAGACACAGCCAAAAATTTAATTTTTATGTTTTAAAAAAATCCGATTGACAATCACGAGCTAAACTCATCTAATAACGGAAAATTATTGGTAAATTAATTTCAGATGTATAATTCAAGATATTGCTTCGGTATATCCCACGTATTCGAACTCAAATTTTGTATACTTCCAATTTGTTTAACTGTATGTAACTATACAAATTGTTAAAACGATTCTTCTATGTATTTACGAGAAACTAATTTTACTATTTTATTTTTCACGATTTTACTATCAAACGATTCACTGAAGTAACACCTCAAGATAAAAAGAATGAGGGGATAGATCGAACATGTGTTAAATTAACCTCCTCGTCGCTGGATCCCGAGACGGTTGGATCCGTTCCTGCTCTGCTGACCGGTGCAGAAGAGGAAGCGACGATTGAATCAGTATCAGTACATGACAGTACGGCTTGCGATTGTTGAGGGAGTTTGTCTTGGACCTGTTGGGACTTTCGGGTCGATGGAGGTCCACTGACTTCGGACCATTTTCGTTTCTCTGGAGCAGTCGCCGGCCTGCAGCCTTGGGAGGAGATGAGCTTTGGTCGGTTTATCACTTCAAGCTCTTCCTCCGAGCTGTGCTGGTCGTAGCTCGTCAAATTCAGTTGTTGCTTCTGGTGGTAATGGAGGCTCGAGTGATGATGGGGAGAAGTGTCTTCCTGAATTTTTAGGCCGGCCTGCAGTCGCGACAATGAAGAGGATGAGGAGGACGAAGAGGAGAGATTCGGCTTCTGCTGCTCCCTTAAGTCCGCGTCGTCTGTCAACTCGTCCTCCACCTGACGGGTGCTGAAACCGAACGGACCTGGACCTCTGAAATCCGTATCCGACGCCAATCCACTGTCCGTCGGTCCTGGACTTTCCGGTATCTCAATTGCTGTAAAAAAATCATCCATTTATTTATTATTATAATGCGAGGAAGATTGAAGGAGAAATGGAAATAAATGGGAAGTTTCTACTTACGAGTTGAGGGTTCGTCAGTGATGCCAGCACCATCTTGGAATTCATCATCAGACTCGGTGCCCGAATCGTGATCATCATCCGCCTGAGAAATGATTATTAAAACGTCTATTAATTATTGTAATTTACGTGCGGATTTTATTTATTTAAATTATCATTTTCGTTTCTCTCTTTTTCTTATTTCAAGATAATCCAATGTGATGGAATAAGAGAGATTCGAAAGAAGAAAAAAGTGACACGTGTCATTTCATTTGATATGTAATTGCTACTTGATGAATTCTCATGTATATTTTAAACAAAAGCTTTTTTTTTAATTTTTTATACAAAAGCAATTTTATGCATCACGTGGATCTATACGCGTTAGTGTGACATTGATTAGTTTATTGACAATTCATTTGATGTGTAATCGCTACTTGATGAATTCTCATGTATTTTATGCAAAAGTTTTTTTTTCAATTTTTATACAAAAACATATTTTATACATCATGTGGGTATATACGCGTTAGTGAGAGCGAGAGAGAGAGATTGATTTCCGAGTACTTTAGCGAATTGGGAAAAAGGGCGCAAGCTCAACTCCGGGCTGATTATCGCGGAGAGAATGCGCGCCGAAATACACTTCATCCCTTTTCTTATTCTCCTCCACGCATACACGAACGCACGGGCGTACTCTCATGATCAATGTTACGACAGAAAGATTACAAAACTGTCAATCGTAAGAAAATACATCGCTACTACAATCTAAACGCGGAGATTGTGATTTCGATTTGACCCGCCCTTTTAGATGCGAGAATTTGAAGCGAAAGTTACAACAAATTGTCAATTAATAATTAACAATTAATTACTATATGATGTATATTATGACATAATTAATCGAAAAATCATTTATCATTGCTTCTTAATTTTTGTCAATAAAAACATAATAATAAATAGTTCTTTAGATTTTGTTTATGTGATAGAGTAAACATGAATGTTTTTTTATGCATTACCTTATCCTGATCCGGATCCTCGTTCAGCGAATGAGTCCTTAACTTGTGCGTTAAAAACTTCAGCATAGTTCATCGATCTTTATTTTTACACTTATTCCTGTTCTCAAATACTGCAGAATTCGTTTGGTTCTCCTTTTTTCATCACTGTGCTTTAACGCAGGTTAATCACCACACATGAAACGTGAATCTTGAGAGAAATAATCATTTCTCCACTATTTTAACACACAGATATTCCACGCTCGTTTAAAAACTCCTCTCAATGCAACGTGATATATTTCTTGTTCGTTCGTTTCAACTACAACCTTCATGAAAGAAATTTTCGATTGAGTGATCTTTTCAGATACAAGCAATTATAAATAGAAACCGATAAAAAATAGCATCAAAGAAAATAACTTGAATTAGTTATTAAAAAATTATAGGGTCAAAGGTAAAAAATATTTACTTTGGCAATAATTGTAAAGATATTGAAGAATGATGAAAGAGAGAAAGAGAAAACAATAAATGTGTTTGCTAGTGGTAACAGTCTTTCCTTAACGTGATGTTGATTCAATCGGTAAAAATCCGGCAACACGTTTTTCTATATTGGATAAAACTTTTTGACGAAAAAAAAGAGTTAGATGTTGATGTCCTTTCAACAGAGAATAACGTGTAACTATGATTTTTTACAAAATATTCAGATTTTCCAAGAAAAATGTGAATCCATTTTGCATTTGTCTATTTCGCATTCACAAACTTAAACATCACCTTAAAAGATTTTCCATTATAACAGAGTAACCGGCAGTACCGGGAGTAACAGAGTAAATGAATGAAAGGGTATAAAGCTCAAAGAAACGTGTACGTTAAACACGACGAAAACATAAAATTATAAACTTGTTTATTTTGTTTTTTTCCGGCAAATCGGGAGCGCGAAAATTCTCAATGATGCTTTTTTCCGAACGGTTAGGACAACATAATAAACAGAGTAGGTACTGAATAATGACAAAAAATAAATTACCAAGATTGAGAATAAAATGAAATGAAGAGAAAAAGAATCAACTCGTTTTTTTCGTTCCGCGGTACACAATAACTATTTTCGTATTTTCCGCATTTTTCAATGCGAGACTTCCTTGTCCAGCGATGACATTAATTCACTCACCAACACACTGCGTCCCTGTTTATATTTGTACATTTTAAGTGACACAATGACCGCTCCACTGGATTCGTCGTAATATTATTAACTTCCGGTAATCCGTAGGGGTGCTCCGACTCTCGTTTTTAAACATCCGAAAATAATATGGCATCCGTTATTGCTTGATCGTAAGCGTGATATTTTTTTCACCGTATCCTCTTTTTATTAAAATCGGAGTTATTTGCGAAGGAAAGGAGCTTTCGGTGCCGATGAGTCGTTCGAACGCGAAAGACTTTCCTGTCGATACTCGCGAGAAACATTTTGTCTCTTTACTGCCTTTCTCGCATACGGACAGCGCAACTGGACACTCGCACACTATTAATTTCGCAGATTCGTAGTCGATTGTCCTCGAATCGCATTACAGCATCAGCAGGGACGGAAATAATGGCCCGTGCGATTTACAAGGAGAAGAGGATCTTCCGCGAGCGGCGATCATCCTCCTGATCGAAAGAGTCTCATGACGCTCTTTTTGTTACCAATTAACCACAAATTGCGGTGAATACTCCCCGCTGAGAAAAATCACGAAGAATCTCATATTATTATAAATAGTGATGGTCTTGGAAGCGAACATTTGGGAATAAGAATGAGATCGCAAGAATTTCCAGAGGCTGATCTTAGCGCTCGTGAAACTCGTTGGACGGCTGCTAAAACCAATTTCCCTCTCGCTCTCGTTCATCGGCTAGCTGTCTCGCTCCTCACCGGCTCGATGTCACGATACTGACACGCGCACGCACGCACGCACGAACACTGACACTCTCGAGACACATTCACAATCCTCGAGCTCCTCAGACCTGAGCCAGACGCGTTTCCCTCCAATCTCTTCTTTTTTGTATTAGCCGTCCACTCGAACAAACTAAATTCTCATTTCTCTTCTAAACACAATGCGGGTGCGGCGACGATTTTTGTTTTACTCGTCTCACCAGTAAATATCTTGAGTCAAAATCCATTTTGATGCCTCGATACACACACGCGCGCGCGAACCTTTCCACTCGCGTTCTCGTTCCCTCTCTCTCTGTCTCTCCACCCTTTCTCACTCAACTTCGCCAAGGCTTATTCGTAAAAACTTAAAATACAGTCGTTAAGAGAGAAAACAGTGCGACGACGCACCCTTCCGCATCCACGGTTTATAAGCTTCGCGGAGCTTCTTCCATATTTATTTTCAAGCTTCTATTCTTCGTCGAGCATTCTCGGTGGTTTTTTCTCCCTTCCCCCTCACCCACCCATCCAACCCGCAAACCCGGAGCTGAACGAGACTGGTGTATGGTATTTTCGCGAGATCGGAGCTCTTTCATTGATTGTGATACGCCAACATCATCGGCTCTCTTATTCTCTTATTGATTTTCGGTACTCGGAAAACAAAAATTTCGTTCCGTTTGATTGCAAGGTTAAATAACGATCTTACACAAATCATCTCATAGCACCGTCGATCCGCGACTGGTGCGCTACACACGGGCGGACGAGCGCCGTCCGTCAGCCGCACGGACCTTTTCCCCTCTCTGCTCAACGTGTGCTCACATTTACGTATTTGGCCGATTCCCCTTGGAATATTCAGATTTTGATCGAGCCATTCAATTGTTAGTTGTCCAGGTACGATTGTTATTTTTCTTTTTTGTTCGTGAAAACAAATAGACTCAAATAAACAAGGCATTTGTTTTTTTACTCCAATCATCCAATCATGACAACTGCTCAAGTAATTTCAACTTTCAAAAAAGGTAATTTGTTTTAATGTAGTAAATAAGTAATGATATGAATAGAGATGAAATTCGATGTTCGTATATAATTTTCGTGGTTGTTGATATCTTCGGTCGATCACATTTTGGTTGGTTGATACGATGGCCACCAGGCTCGCGAGTCGCGTCTTGTGCTGTTCTATTCAATATTCTCTTTTTTTCAGTTTTTTCAGTCACTTGTTTGACTTGGTTGTCTTTGCAAGGCGGCAGGCTTGATTGAATAGGTACGAGATTTTGTATAAATATGAGGAAACGTTTTCGCAAACAAGAGAGATCGCCTCAACAATGTGGTACTTAGATAAATTAAAATTTATTTTTTCAAAAATTCTTTAATATAGGAAAAGGATAATAAACGTAAACTGCTGTATGTCTCTTCATATGACCCTATCTCTGTTTCATCTTTACGCATTTGCACAACGCTCCCCTACTTGAACTTCAATGGCAAAAAATCATTTCGGTTGGGTTGTGTAATGCAGTGAATGAAGTTTCTTACAATTAGTTTTGTGGCTGTAAATTTTTTCATATTTTATATTTACAAAATAGAAAAGTATAAAAAAGAACATCAGCGCTTCATCACTATTTCAAAGGCATCTTTGAATTCATCCTTGAATAAGAATGAATAGTCCTTCCGGATCGTCGAAACTTTGTTGGAAAATTGTAAATAAATATAATAGAAGATATTTCGTATATCTCACATAGTTCGCTGCAAAAATATCGTTCGACGATTATCTGCACGTTCATTTGAAACATCGAAGGCACTCGTTCTCACTTAGTCTCCACTCTTTTCTCTTGTATTGCTGCACAGTCTTATGATTTCTTTTAAGTTTAGTTGATAGTCTCGTAAAGTCGAGGATAGAACCATTCAATAAAAGGGATACTCAAAGTTTCGTCTCGTGCTTGACTTTCGCTCTGGTCAATTGATTCGGTCTTAAGATTCCACAAGAATGGTTCATATAACAGCCAAGAGAGGCCATCGGCGTTGGCGAACCATTCGCCTCAGTATTTGATAAATCTATACCTTCTCCGTTCTCATATGGAAAAGGAGTTCCATTAATATCATTGAGACCATAGCCATTTTGTGTTCGAACTTGCAATTCTGAGTCTGTCTCTTCTTCGTTGTCGGCACTGTCTACATCTCCTGGAGAAAAAACAACATAAAAAATTTGTTTACACATTTGTTTGATCTTTAAAATATTTAATCAAAGAAAATAGAATATCGTTCTTTGCTTTCTCACCGTCCGAACTGTTCGTGGATGCAATGTAAAATCGCGACGATTGTAACTTGCTAGCGGGCCCTCGTCTGTCTCTCGGTTGATTATGCGTATTGTTATATTTGAATTCCCGTGGAAGAGTGTAACTTCTCGGTAAGGAGATTTGACTACCCTCTACGTCACTGACCTCAACTTCGCCCTCCCCTTCACCTTTCGAGCTTTCCTCCTCACCGTTTTGGCTTGAACGTAATCTATAAATGGGAAAAAAATTGATTCTGTCAATTTCATGAAATATTTACGCAAGAAAATTTCAAGAAGTATTATCGCTTATTTGTAAACCTGTGACCCGAGGGTATCCAGTGAGGAAAATGATGAGGAAGACAGCGGGGTGCTAATAAAATCTCTGGTGTATCCGCGCGATCTCTCTGAGTGGCTTTCCAGATGTTTGCTGGATGAGAACTCGGATGATACGGCGAGGAAGGCGCAGGTGGCAGCAAGCAGTGCATCTTGATCGGTGGCCAAGACATCAGTGCGATAGGTCCGTTCGCCTCGTTTACTGAAGTTGGCGAACCGGTCAACGGGGAACTCGGTGACGTGTGGAGCTTCGTGTTCGGAGGTGGTTGTTGATTCGCAGCTGACAATGAAGACGAGAAGGAGGACGTTGACGCGGATGGTGGAGGAACCAGCTTTCCCTCTTTTATTTCCTCTTGAATGGCTCGTAACTCGCGCAACTGTTGTTGCTTCTTCTCTCTCAATTTTTCACGGATGAGATTGACATTCAGTGAACCCATTGGCATGTCAATGTCATTTTTATCTTGTGCTACCCATTCGTCATCCTTCAAAAGTAAATATATGTGAGAGTTTTTAATTGAACGAACAAAAAGTAGCAATTATTTTCAATCTCCCAAAAATCCTGAATGATACTCACTCGTGTCGCAGTCGCCAATGGCCTCTTCCAAAATGGAATCAATTGTTTAGTATTCCCACTTGTATTGGTCCACTGTTTCGTATCTCCGAGATTCGTCATCGTTTGTTGAACCGGTGGAGGAACGAAAGTGGTCGGTTTTTTCTTTTTCCTGTTAAGATTGGTAACTGTCGGATTAGCAAAACGACAATTGAAGACTCCAGGAATACCGGCGTTGGTCAGCTTGACCTTCCTCGCACTATTGTCCAGAGCTATCTTTTTTTCATCACTGTAATCAATTTCTTTCTCTTCCGTAGAGTCCTAAAAAAAAAACGTAAAAAGTTGATAAAAACTGCATATTTGAAGACATTTAAATGAATCAAGATTGAGAGAAATAAACCTGATTATTTAATGTCGTAACAACATTGTTTCCGTTCATACGACCACCCGCCTCGTATCTGAGTCTTCTAACGTGAAAAAATCTATAGTAGAGCCCCATAAAAAATAGGCCTCCGAAAAATAAAGCAAGAAGTATAAGTACTAGAGTGATCGGTCGTGGATGATGAGTATCGCTTCCGTTTACTCCCACAGCCCAGACACCGATGAGCAAACTATTTTCCAAGAACATGACCGTATAAAATATAATCTGCGAAGAAGAAATAAATAAATGAGACTAAATAAAAAAAGGTGGAATGTTGAATTGGAATAATAATCGTGAGGTGGTTAACCATTTTTTGACGATGATTGGTCTCGTGAAGGTTGACGTAAGCGAAAACGTAGACAAATGCGAGGAGGGAAGCGAGGAATCCTTTCCGAAAGGCGCTGAGTCTCTCACCACCGTGAAAAAGGCCATCGGGTGTAAGCAAGAGCCACGTGAGCATAGAAAGCCAGTGAAGAGCCATAACGACGAGCAACCATTGCCCGCCATAGAGTGAAGCGTAGGCGACGAGTGCTCCAACACGTGCGCTGACTGTGCCGAGACGCCATGCGAGTTGTGCCAAAACTCCGAGCCATGTCAGCACCAGACGTTCCAGATTTCGTAACCTGGCTGCTCCTTTGCTGAAACTCGCAACAGCCCAGCAAACGCTCCACAACGAGAGTCCCGCCGAGACGGCGGTAAGCTCTGCCAATTTGTCAGGTTCCCGGTTATTCAGTCTCTCTGCTTTTTCCTCCCTTGTTGTGCTTTCTGAGCCGATCCCAATTGAAAGTAAATACAATTGAAGGAGCAACATTGGAGCCGCTTCGCAAAAAGCATGGATCAGTCTCAGAACGCAGAGCTCTCGAACCTGACTCGATAACGAACGATTATAAGTCACAATATCAGTAAAACATTTTTTTCATATCATATAAATATTAAAAAATTAATGAAAAAAAATCAATCAAAACATACCTCATGCTTGACATAAGTCAAGTCCACTGGAATGAAAAGTTTGAAGTATCTCCAGAGTACTCCTATTTGCGTTGAGTGGAGCAAAACAACCAACCATATAGTCCATTGAGCTGATTTACTTTTTCCGCTTCCATTGCCTTCATCGATGTTCAAATTTCTTGTCATTTTTCCTCTAGCCCCCCAAAGATACCATCTCAAACTTACAGTCTGCAATGAATTGTTTTTTTAATACTTTTCTGCAGCATTATTTGACATTTGTAATAGATGAATAAATTAATATATAGCTAGATCGATTGCATTGTGAAATGAATTTTCAAAAGAATTTTTGTTCTGTTGATAATAGCAGGTGAATTGCAAATTTACCTGGGAGATAAGCAAGGCAGAGACAATCAATGTCACGCTTATTGGAAAGAGTATGGACGGAGCTGCTGCATGATGAGCAAGAGCATATGCCATTGCAAGATCAAAGACAACGTCGCAGAAATAAGAAGCGAGTGATATTATGTTGAAGAGTACATCGCAAAGTGGTAAAAATTCATGGTGATGATGGAGCTGCTGATTGTGGGCCATAATGGGCCTCCGCTGCCCATTTGGACCATTCGTCAAGCGTAGCTACCTCATTAGGACAAAATCTCTTTTCTGCAAAATAATAAATAATTTTTTAAAAAACTTTTACAAGTTCAACAATTATAGAATTTGAACAAAAAAAAATCACATGAATTTAAAAAATAGTCTAAAATAATACGGAATTTTTTTAATGACCGTGTATGAATTTGTATGAGTTAAATAATGTTAAATTTAATACAATTAGTATCCCGTAGATGATTGGTAAAAATCGTTCTGGGTTCATTGACATCGAAAAGACAATGAGCATTTTTCGGTAATATAATTCGAAATCGAAAGCAAGCGCGTCTGTGTGAGTATGCACAATTATTTATAAATTAAAAGTATAAGATTGATGTGTGTGTACAAGATAGTACTCACCGCATTCTTTACGTGTCATTGACGAGTAATATGTATTTATTAACTCAAGGGTTCCGTGATGATTCTCCGTGACCTAGACCAATCTCCGCAATCCAAGGAATTTCACTTACCCCCACTTTTTTATTTAACGTGTATGAGATGAAATGTGATAAAGATGTGTTTCATATGTACTCGAGAACTTTTTTAAAAAGAACTTCAGTACATATTTATTTATTCTCGACGCTTACTTCCTGCCTCGTGAGAAAGTACTATTTTTTCGACTTTTTCTTCTTATGTGTTTTCCGTTGTAAGTACTCGTACAGAAAAAATCGACGCAGACGCATTCGGGAAAAGAAAATTTTTTCATCTACCTGTTGATTCTACATACCAATAAAGAATCTCGAGCCCCAGCACTGGCCACACGTCGCGTATCTTGTTTCTCGCCAGTCTCCCAGAATCCAACCGCACATCCTCAGCAGGACGAGCGACGCTCCTGCCACCACTGAGGAATGTGCGAAACTCCTAACATTAAACTGCCTCTTCTGCACGTACTTGAGGTGTATTCTCAAACATTTAATTCACGTTAAGGTGATCCTTA
Organism: Cremastinae sp. B BG-2022a; assembly: GCA_030522605.1. Classification (NCBI taxonomy): domain Eukaryota; kingdom Metazoa; phylum Arthropoda; class Insecta; order Hymenoptera; family Ichneumonidae; species Cremastinae sp. B BG-2022a. The sequence goes on along the minus strand of JAPYYX010000011.1, from coordinate 186,365 downwards.
ACCTGTACGAATACGCGAAGGATATAGATGCAAAACAGATTTACTATTTCTTCAGAGATTTTTGACGTTTTAGAAAAAAAAAAAAAAAACTCGCATTATTACTCTTTGATGAAGAGCGAAAAACGTGATTCTTCTTTTTTCTTCCAAAATTGTTTATTTTCAGAAAAAATAGCAAAATTCGATTTCGCACGATATCTAGGACACTTAAACATCATCTTAAATGCACATGCGCCTTTGTTACATGAGAAAAAATTACATATTATAGATTCTAAAAATTTATGCATTTTTTCTCATAAAAAATATCCATATTTATATTCTTAATAACATGTGATAAATTTTGCATTAGATTCGTCATAGATGAAGAACACACAATTGTACCGGTAAAAGTCATATTTTTCAAATTTTACCATCTGATTGAAAACGCGATCAAAAGTTTCGATTTTATATATAGTTTACTTGACATAACGCCTCTTGCAAATTTTTATCCTTCGCTCCGTTTCTCGCTGATATATAGTGCCCTTCCACGTGTCTTTTTCAAATTTTGATGATTTATTATTGATGTAACTCTGCTTATACCAGTAAACCGTGGAAAACATTTTATTGTATAAAACTGGTAGCTATATCTAAGATAATTTTGCCACTACATATGGCTGTCATTTGAATTTTACTTTTACGCTCCAAAAGATTTTATTTACTAACTTTGGAGTCATTATCATTTATTATTTAATAAATTCATAATTTACAAAATCTGGGTGGTCACGTGATTTCCATTCCTCTCAAAGTTACGCCAAAGAATTTTTTTTCAGCACTTTTCTGAAAAAAGTTCCATTCATGCGTGGGAGTGTGCTGCCATTATGTATATTAAAAAAATATTAAAAAACTGAGTGTCACCTGAGCAGTGATGAAGATAAATAAAAATTCGTGGAGATTAATCGGGTCAAAAAATAATCACGAAAGAACATACAGAATAATAAAAAAATCAGGATTATCGATATGTGAGTCGATGGGGATGAAAATGCCGATGAATGTTACATGCGGGTGCGATGGAGTTAGATACGTTAAATTAGCTGGTTTGGTCTTGGCGATACTCCATCAACTTCAGAGTATATACCTATCGGTTGGTTGACTATCGATCCAGGGTAAAAAAGCGACTGATGTGCAACATAGATATAAGACCGCCCTAGTTTGTATATCGCCTATAGGGTTGAAAAGTGGGGCTAGGCTAGGGGTAAGAAGGAAGGAAAAGGTGGGACCGAAGGAGGAGCAAGCTCGTCACGACGCAATCTCTGCGAAAAGCGAGAGAGGCGAAAGTGCCTCGGCGATTTTTGCCAGAGGTGGATGTAGAAAATATTGTACGTATATATATTATTAATAAAATCATAATTCGTACATCGCATACATAAAAATCATCAGCATTCTCATACTAATAATCAACTGCGTGAAACGTTTTGGTTGAGGAGGGAGAGGAAAAGAGCTAGGTGTGCGAAATTAACAGCGAAATAAAATTTGGAGAGTGCTCAGGATCAGTGGAGGATATTGAAACGAAAATTGTGGATGGTCAGGAGGAGCTAGGCCAGCAGGAAAGGTGCGCCGTGTGTGATTTATTTTGCCGGTAAAAATGGCGGAGCAGGAGCAAGAGGAACTCGATTATTACATCATATTTCCCTCGTTCCCGGCGGTTACGAGGGCAAACGAGATGAGAACCGCGTTGATCGACAAAGAGCTGGAAAAGGATGAGCAGCGAGAGGAATTCGTCTTCGTTTACGAGGAAGACAAGAGACCGCTCGTCGTTCTGCTCGGATGGGCTGGCTGTCAGGACAAATATCTCGCCAAGTACAGCGCTATTTATGAAGAAAAAAGGTTTATTTTTATAATATCTACACCCGTAATTTATCGATTAGAAAAAATAGTGAAGTTTTGTGTGCCCCTAATCCACGCCGGGAATTTAGTCTCTCAATGATGAATTACGAAAATGTATATTTTAATAACTTTTATCGAGCGTAACGTAGAAAAAAATATTTATGTGTTTTGTGTATGTGTTACGAAAGGCCATTTATTTGTTCTCGCAAGCTGCATAACACTGCGTTACACGGCGCCGGTCGAATGTCTTTTCTGGCGATGGGACAGAATGCCAAATATCGGCAAACGTCTCGTCCAGGTTATCGCGGATCGAAGTCTCAACGAACATCCTATATTCTTCCACGTATTCAGCAACGGTGGTGCTTTTCTCTATCAGCATGTTAGTCTCGCTATGCAACAGGCCAACACCCCCATGAAGGTTTCCTGCTTTTTCTTGACTATCCATTTTATTTCGAAAAATATTTTTCATTTTATATTTCGTAGGAGATAAGTACATTTGCATACGAGTAATTTCATGATATTTCTCATTAAAAAAATCTTTTTTCGAACACTTATACAATTTTCAAAAATGGACCAAGTAGAACGTTTTTGAAGATTTCGCAAATCGCTTTTTTTCGATTATTTTTGTGCGGTGAAAAAGTCGCTAATTTCGTCACTTTCTTCTCTTTTTCGCACCAGCACGGAAAAATTCACTTTTCCGCACGTCGTCATTGGCAATGTCCACGAATGACAATTTCATTTTATTTTGCTGCCGAACAAAAAATTCGAATCTTATCCTCTTGTTAATTATTGAAGGTTATCTCAAACGCAATTTCCAAACGACCATTAAAAAATATAATGTGTGAAGTCGCGTATGAGCCTCGACTCGTGGAGGGTTCGCTTTCGGCCGAGTGTGAAAGGTTGCGAGCTCGCCTTCGGCTAGCGTTGCAATCACACGAGAGCGAGAGTCAATCCATCACGAGTCGAGGCTAATGCGGCAACTCTAATGTCATTCGGCATTTGCTCACTTTGCGCACGTGTATCAGAATTATTTTAAATTATTAACCATTATTTACTATTTTTACTATTAATTACTATTTTTAATTTTTTTCTTCAATTTTTCCAAAATCGTCATTTATAATAAATTTTTTAAATTAAAAAACTGATTTTTTTACGGTTCATTCTTGCAATACGAGACCAAGCAGACTTTCAAAAATTAGAAGTATTAAACTTCAAAAAGGGCTTCTATTACTTTCTCTGCGGGACGCGACAGATATTTTATAGTATAGCAAATCAATGATCGATATCTTCATAACGTTTTTTAATCCATTGTAAAATTTTCACAGTACTTTGAAAATGAAAAGCACACAAAAAAGTATTTGATAAATAGAGAGATAAATACTTCTAGAGCAGGTCAGTAAGCATCATCAGGTAGAAGATATAGCCGAAAATTGTAAAAAAGAGCTTTTAATTTTCGTGTAAAAAATTCGCTTATTTTGTTTAAAATATATAGTATTCACTATTAAGTTTTAATTATTTAACGATTTAATAGCGGTATGTCAAGGATGAAAATAATAGTATTAGTGTATAATATGGGTACAAACGATAAGTGATAAATATCGCGGTTGCAGGTGCAGGGAGTGATTTTTGACAGCGCTCCTGGCGAAAGGCGAGTGACGACCCTATTCAAGGCGATCAGCGCAATTTTAGGTGGACACCCGATGAGTAACATTCCAATATCCTTCTTGATAACTGTCTTCCTCTCCATGCTGTGGTTATACGAGGTAAATAATTAAAATAAATTAAATAACATTTGTTTGACTGATGAATAATAATGCAATGAAATTATAATCAACAGATAATCGGTCACGCATGGGGACGAGAATACGACATACCGACTAACCCCGTCGCGCTGGCCGAGGAACTTCACTCTTGGCCCCAATTATTTCTCTACTCGAACGCTGATACGTTGATACCTGCAATGGTAATTAAATGAAAGAAAAATTCACCTCTAGGATCGCGGGTATCACTGTGCATATGCATTTAAGATAAAAAGATGTATAGGAAAAATTGTTAAAATTGAAAAATGATGGGGCGTCTGGGGTGCGTTGGAACAGGACGTTGAAAAATTTGCGAGTCGACGCGCGGAGAGGGGAGTCCGAGTCCAGCTTGTTCTTTTCACGGATTCGGCACACGTCAAGCATTACGCGATGTACCGGGAGGTCTACGTGAACACGGTTTGCAGCTTCATACACGAGTGTCTGAGGACGAACGCTCTGGAGAAGGCTCATCGGGAGGATGCCCAGGAGAAGAGGAGGATAACGGGAGATGAGGATGACGATTCTCATTTGGCGAGGCCAGAATCGCTCTTGCTTCACGAGAACTCGTCCGCCTTTTATGAACGTCCACCAGGACTCACCAAACGAGTCGTATTACCTAACGAGGCCTCCAAATCCTCCATTCAATAGACCTTATACCTCTGCTCTCTCTAATTTCCAAGCACTCCTCAACTATTACACTCGCTAAAACGAAACGATACCAAAGTGAACGAACCTAAAAAGAGTCTACATGCCCCTATTTATCCATTCAGCGATATATGTAAATCATATCTTCTATCGATCATACAAATACTTTTATTTTTTTCTCTCTCTAGGTTAGATCGAATAGGAGTCAAACATTATGTTTACCGTATCGACGAACGGGAAAGGAAATCATTTTGTTCAATTTCATTTTAAACAATCGCTTCTCTATCCGTCCATGCACGTAAAATGCAATTCTGGCACCACTAGATCAGTGCTGGACGTTTTTTTTGTTTTCTTCCTGGCTGCGATTATGCACTTGTGCTCGTTTTTTTAATCCCACCTTTGCCTATCATACAGACGATGACGATTATATTTACCGATGCAATTTGAAAAATAAAAAAAATTAGCCTCGCGAAGTAACTATAGAGCAATTGTGATGTAATTACTACTATGCGAGGCTGATTGAAGAACGAACAATTCTATGTACGCACAACACTTTTATTTTGTTTTCTCTAAATTCGGCTAAATAAAATAATAAAATAGAGCTTTGTTATGTCGAGCTGGCCTCGATTTTTGCATAGATTTTTATTCAAAAAAGAAAATTAAGAAAACAAACGACTTTTATCTTTGATTTCCGCCTCGTTCATCGATCACGGTATCGATAATATATGTATCTGTAACACAAAAATAAATATTAACATATTTTGAGCTGTGGATAAAATAGTTAAAAATAAAGAAGACTGATGAAAATATACCTCGTAATGTAAGAGTGGATGAATAGATATTTTCTGCGAATAAAAGAATCATTGAAAATAAATGAAACGAAATAAGCAACAACTTCGTTGATGACATATTCTGATTCGTTGATGTTACATTTCCAAGCGGAATCGACGTTCCGGCGAGTGCATTATCAGTGAGAGTATTATTTTATATTCTCTATCAAAAATATAACAAAATAAGAGAATAGAGGCGAAATCCGAAAAAGAGGACCTTTCGTGCTTTCTCGAAGAAGCTTCAGGACCCGACGATGAAATAAGGAAGAAAAATAAATCGGAGGAACATTGGAGCTGTGATGCGAACGTCAAAGGTCGTTCAACCTTTTCACGAAAAAAGGGCAAAGTTGAATTTCGTTTCCAACATAACGCGGATCCTGAAAACGTCGTCTCGGAATACATAGCTGCTACCGCTTGCAAGTTAGTAAAAATATATTTTGTATATATTTTATTTTTTATATATAATCTTTTTTTCTGTTGATCACCATCAGAATAAATAAGGTGCTCGAAGAGGAAAGATTTTTGGTTAAATTTTCCGACAGTCTGACCATTTGTGACGGGGAGAGTAGAAAAATAAAAAATAATCCCGAGGAGGTTAGTAAAAGACTTCAAATAAATATATAAAATGCGATAATGCAGGGACTGTGATATTTTTTTATTTTTGAAAAAAGAAATGTAAAAAAATTATGTTGACAGACGAATAGAAAAACGATGAAGAAAAATGTTCGTGGATTATCAAAAAGAGTATCAGCAACGACAGATATCGTTTGCGAATTTATTCCGGAAGTGGAAAAAGGAGGAAGCGTTCGGGATAAACTGCCATCGGTAGTCGGAAAAAAAACGCGAACTGGCGTACCCAGGAAAACATGTCAAGCTTTCGGAAATCTGCCAGGCCTGGAGAGAAGCAGAATGAGTACGATGTCTCAAGGAAATATTAAAACGAAATGGGAAATACCGGAGGAAGAGATGAATTGGCTCAATCGAAGCGAACAGTCCTCTAAAACGCGAACTAACAACCGACGACGAGGGAGAGATGTACGAGTCATCGAACGAATGGATAATAAAAAAAACCAGAATGAGTTGCTTGACGATGAAATTCAGTTTGGCTTCGAGAGATTGAAAAACAATCGAAAGACCGTCAGTTATTTAGAGGATGAAATGTTAAAAGGAATCAAAGACAGAGTCAGGATAAATAATAACGAGTGGATAAATAAAGGAGGAAGCAGCGGCGATGCTGCGAGCTTGGAGAAATTGCAGAAGCTTTTACGAAGGGAAAAAGCTGTGGGAGACAATTTGAAAACATCGACTCTAAATTTGATGAAAAATGTTTGGCTGGAGAAGGACAAGCGAAATAATTATCAGCAACGACTCGAATATTTCCACGAGTTAGAAAACATGAAAATCGACGACATTAAAGATAGAACAACGGCGAAAAGGAAAAACCATGAGGTCATCATAAATACCGATCATCATCCGAGTGTTAAGCATTTCGGTGTAAACGCATCAGAAGTATCTGAACCGTCGATTTCACGTGTCGCTGATATTCGAGAAAAATTGAAAATGAATAATGAGCATCGGCGCTCGACGAATTATTCGAATGCGGAGAAAAGTGGCGAAGCTGAAAAAACTCGAAATAATAAAGATGAGAGACGATGGGACGATAGCTCAATTATTGGAAAAAAAGATGACATTTTTTTGAAAATCGGACTTGATCGTTCGAAAAGTAACATATCGAATCATTTATCCTCTCGGATCTTAAAATCTGATTTTCTACGAACTGAACCTGATCTTCATCCATATTAAAAAACTAAACAAAAATTACCTATATAAATATTTATATACGTGATGTTTTTTGGTAAAAATCATTGCTTCGAAGACCCGATAACTATCACAGAATAACAAGAAAAAATGAAAAATAGTATATTTTTCTATTATTTACATGAAAATCTTTTACATAATGTACATTTTGCTAATTGAGATGCCAAATAGATGTAATAATGTTATCGATAATATCATCGTCAAGAAGAAATAAAAAGTGATTTGAAAGAGCAAGTTCGTTAATTGATTCTTATATGTACAGTAACTTATATACGAAACAGAAAATTAAAAAAGTGTTATAAGAAGCTATTTTATATGACGATTCAGCAAAACCCTATGATTTCTCGGGGGTAAGCCGGCATTACCGCGATCTCGTAAGGCTCCGATCATAATACTGGAAGTGCCGTGCTGTGACTTTGGTAAATAATAGCACCGGTGAAATTAATTGCCGCTGCCAATACGAATACTGGCATCCATCTGCCGTGCGATGCAGTTACCAGCTCCGCTGTTAGCGGTCCACACAAAATACCCGGAATAGTGGCCTGAAACATATTTTTATTCTTATCAAAATATTTCATTGCAATATTATTTTACATTATTCGTGAAGAATTTTTTTATACTCACAATTGTGTTCGATATGGCAAAAGTAATGCCCGCATGATTCGGAGCAACGTCCGCGTGATTGCTGAGATGCCCAGCGGAATTACAGGCGCACAGTCCCATGGATATAGAAACAAAGCTATACATAAAAGGATGAATAAAAAATGTCAGTTTTTTGAGAAAAAAGTGTGAAGTATATGCACAAAAGTTGAAAAAAGTAGATAGAAAATAAATACGCACACAACAGCAGCCAGTAAATTGTCAACCGCGTAGAACGCCAATAAAAATGCTCCTGGTCCGATTAAACCAATGTTCGTCATTAATCTCCTAACTGATAAAACCGACCATCTTTTCTGAATAAGGCTATCCGCGCTGTGGCCGGCAACTGAAGATGAAATGAACAAATGTATTGTTCCATTTGAAATTCCGATTTGCATTACAATGGATTTCAATTTTTGAACGCGAATTATCTTTAAAAATAAATTACCAATTCCGACGAGAGAATTGACCATATAAGGAACCGCCGTCAGACTAATATTTTCTTTGTCAACTGACAAGTTCCGCGCTAAATAAGTGGGCAACCATTGCATAATTATGTAGTTGCTCCAGTTCATGGCAAAATGTGCTATATACAATGCCCATAACGACCAATGGGAGAAAAGTTCTGTCCACCTTAGACTTCGATTTTGAACAACCTGAGGAAAAGATTATTAAAATTACAAATTGTCTTCTGAAATAAATGAAGAAAAAAAATTACACACACATTTTTCATTACTCGCCTTAGGAACGAAAATTGGAATCTCATCCTGGGAATTTGTTTCATGATAGAAAATCACCCACAAAGTAGTCCAAATTATTCCTAAACTACCAAATAAGTAAAAACCAGTTTGCCACGGTAAATGAGAGCAAAGCTGTTTGGAGGAACAAAAAAAGGAAAATTTTTTAAATTTTTAATCAGAAACTTTGGGAAAAATATTTTCGAATGACTTGTTTCAGTAAAAATGATTGGAATGCTTACAACGGAAGCCACAACTTGACCAACAGAACCAGCTGCAACGAGATAGCCAAAGGCTCTTGATCTTTCTTCTACAGGAACACTGTGAGCGAAGAGATGAAAAATTACCGGGAGCCCTAAAATAATGAAACAATAAATGGAAATAAATAAACCAATATTTCAAAATAAGATATATATTTTCAAGCTTGAAGTAAAAGATGATACCTAGACTCTCTCCCAGGCCAAGGATAACTCTACAAATAATTAACAAAGGTACAGAGTGAGCCAACAACGGAGTTACCACCGTACTGAGGGACCATATTAAAACGGCTGCCATTAGAACCGTCTTGCAACCAAATCTAGTTGCAGCGCTGGACCTAATGATCTGGAAAATCATTATCGCTTTATTTATTTTCTAGAGATAACATGCATTTTTTAATCACAATATTAATTATATGTACTAATATTTAAATAATTCCAATCTCAAAATGATATATGATTAAAGACTTATCCAATTATAATAAAATTGTTATTTTATTTTTTTTTTGTAATAAATAATTAAACCTGGCTCGTAAAATATCCAAAAGCAAATGCCGACAAAATCCATCCCTGCCAGTAAAGATTCCATTTGAACTGATCGGTCATTCGAACGATCGCGATTGGCATAATGACTCGATCCGCTGCGTTTATAAAATTGGCTGCTGAGCACAGAGCAACGATACGCGAGGTGCGCACGAGCTTCGGCAATCGTAACATCCTTTTTCCTCAGCTTTTACTGAACCTTTCCAATATTATCCTGACATTTATGAAACTTTCATTCAACGAACGTCTATCGCTAGAACGTAATAACCTCAAAGGTACGGGCTTCGTTTAATTTAACCCATAGCCAAAATATGACGTGCACGTTGGAGAAACGGGACGTTGATGCTCTTTTCAACATCTTTGATATTTAATAACTTTGAAATTTCTCGCTCTTTCGTCGAAATTTCATTTATTGTTGACAAACATCTGATGTGCGTTAATTAAAGAAAATAATCCGGCGCTTTACTGTATGAAATGTGTACTTTGCACACTTTGCAGATGGAAATAAAGAGAGGCTCCTCGCGTCTTCGCGACGTGTCAGAAACCAAGTGTCAACGTAGCGCGCACTCATTCATACGCACGTCTCAACTCTGGTGTGCGCCAAATTTCAAGAAGATCTCTTGTAATAAATATTTGTATATTTCTGATCGTTTTCGGCTCTTATTTTTTCAAAAATTGTTTACATTCTTTTTTAAATAAATTCTTCATCCTCCGAATGTCATAAAAATAGAAAAAATGACATTTCTTGAAAAGTTGAAAAGTTGAAAAATGGTTAACCGATAAAGAAGAACGCTACTGTTATCGATTGAGATATTTTTGTGTACATAATGAAAGTATGGGTAAATTTGAATTTAATTTATAAATTAAAGACTCTGTCGGTTGAACAATTAGAATTATCCGTATCGAAATTCCTCTGAACGAAAAAAATATTCCTCCGTTTTTTAAAGCTGATATATTTTCAATATTGTGAGAGAAGAAATCTGTAAAAAACACGTTACACCCGGCGACTCGTGTGAATTTTTTCTCTTTGGATTTCGCCCACAATATTGAGAAATATTCAGTTTAAAAAAATTGTGATACCTTCTTTTCGATCAGAAGAATCGTGTCACGGTCTAATTTTTTATGGCTGCATTTTTTATGGGAAATCTGGATGCATGGTCACATGATTTCCATTGAATTCGTTGCCTCTTAATTCGATTACTTTTGTCAAATGAACTGTACTGAAAATTTCACTTATTCAATGAAATCAATTTATTTGTACCTGACGAAAGATAAAAAAGAAAAAAAATGTATTCCTGAGAAATATTATAATTTATTCTTCACTCGATATTCGTCGTGTAATAAATAAAATTACACCCACATATACATCAAGTAAAAATGGCAGGTCACGGATATATTTTGGTCGTTGAAGGTATTGACTTAGGCTGGGATGTGATCACCGGTGGCGCGGAATCCATTTTGGTCCGCGACGTAGTTGACTCTGTATTCCTGGTTCGTTGCCTGATCAACGAAGCTGAAACTTCCGGTAACTGCAAGGGACTCCTCATCTGTGCCAGCATTGACGACCTGTGCGGACTCTTGTCTCGTCTCACCGTTCGACAATTGGTATCCGAAGTTGTAACCGCCGACACCGATGTTGTCAGAGGGTGTCTCTTTCACGACGACGACGGGATGTTCGTGATGTTGAGGTGCGGCAAGAGCTACGGCCACCAGCCCAGCGAAAGCGATAATCTGAATAAAACATCATCATTTTTAATATATAATTAATAATAATAATAATAGTAATTATAATTTGTAATAATAATAGTAATTATAATTTATAATAATAATAGTAATTATAATTTGTAATAATAATAGTAATTATAATTTGTAATAATAATAGTAATTATAATTTTTAATAATAATAGTTATTATAATGACAATTATAACAGTAATTATGGTAATTAGATCATTGTTATTGCGAATTCGTTTTTCAACCAAAATGTTTACATGTTTTTTCGTATTTTATTCATCAATCCACTATAGACGCCGCAATTATAACAATTTATGAGTGCACATGATCCTTATTTTTGATTTATCAATGACAGATCAATATGTTTTATCATTTGGTAGATTATTGCGTTAATTGAGTTTGCATTTACCACCTCGTTCGACACCTGATGTTTACTTTTTTTTATTAAGTGAATATTATCCTTATCAAAAAATCGACACACGTGCCACTCTGTTGATCAAAAGGCGTTTACATACACATGGAGCATTTTACGCTGATATATACCGCATTGGCACTCGCATCTTCGAATTATTCATATTTGTGTTATTTTGATGAAAATTCCTTTTTGTAGTGATGAACAATAATCACAGGTAAAAGTTAGTAGATTTCGTAAGAAAGAAACATTTTGTTAATCAGTAAATGAATTCTCATAGAAAAGAGGTCCACGTGTCATTCTTCTGATCGAAAAAAAATTATATCCAAATTTTTTGCAAAATATATAAAATAAATAATGTGTAATGTAAAAACAAAAAGAAATGATTTTTTTTTATTTAAAAATTTGGCTTGTTTTTTTCGCGTTATCAGAAGATAGTGTTGGTTAATTCCGGGTGAAAAAATGATGAATAATGAGAAAATATATCAACTTTACCATCATCTTCATCATTTTGATTTTTGCTCCTTGTTCGGCCGTCACACTCGAGAGATTTGAACAACTGATGTTAAATTTGGAATTTGGCTCTTATTTTATAGTGCCTCTCCTACTCCTGTACGAAAATAAAATTTTTGGATAGGTGTGCTCCTCCCTGGATGATTTTTTTTTGCTCTTTTCGGGTGCTCCCCTCCGGAGTCACCTCTCGCTCACCTCGAAACGCGAATCGTCTTCTTTCGCTCATTAAATAATCTCATCTATAATGATATCACTGGTTTTTTTTCTTCTCCTCCGATGATCCACACTCCTAATGCGAAATTCGCCTCCTTTATCGCCTGAAAGCTCATCAATTCTGAAGGAACGCTCCTCGTAATCGAATTGCATCAACTTCGTTCCAACGTTTCGTGAATAGTTGCTGGACAATATTTATTTCAAAACGGAAATGAAGAGTCAGAGCTCATCGGATCTGATGATACGGTCTCTAACGGGAAGCGCTCTGATATTTAAATAAAATATTCATCAAGGACTTCGACTTTTTTGAAAGCTCATTTTCCTCGCCATCTCCGCAGCATCGTATCATAGGAATGCGCAATATATTTCACAAAATTCATATCTCATTGCTTTATTCATAATTGAGCTATTTTTGTGATTCTTAAATAAATATAAATTATCTACAAAAACATAAAGAATTCGCGTCGGAGGAATAGGAGAATCACATCGCGCTGTTTCAATTCTCATTTTTTTATTATATACATGCACATACATACATTTTAATACATACATATATATTATAGATAATTTTCATAAGCGAAAGAGAATTTACGCGTATCCACACGAAATTCGTAAGGATGAACTGGTCATAAATATTGATGAGACGTACCCTTTTTCTTTGAAATTCTCGATTAGTTTTATTTAAATTTTACCGTAATCTTGGTAGAAAAGAAATGAAAAAAAATATTGGTGAGAGAAGAATGCGACTGAATGGAGAAAAAATTAACGTGTGGCGCGTTATGTCAGCGTTCTCGACTTTCTCTATATTTTTTTTCCCATTTTTTTCGCCGCGCAACAGCGCAGGTATCATCGTTGACTCGAATTCTCCCAAATCCTCTATTACGATACTTGTGAGTGATATCATTGAAAAACGCAAGTGAGATTTATCTTCCACTGGTCCTTTTACTAAAATGCACAGAGCAAGACGAAGATATATTCTTGTCCGATAATTTTAATAATAAATGTATTGTTATTTTAGAAATTTATTTGTGCCATTAGAAATTACATTTTATCAAAAGAGGAAAGGCTCATTTTTGATAAGAGTCTTCATTCGATCATCACGAACAAATTTATGCTGCCATTTCGATTTTTCAAATTTTCATATCTCCAATTTTGGGCAAGAAATGAATTTTTGCATCTTATTATTCGTCGTACGAGATGTATTATCTCTACCAATGTTTATGTACTAAGAATAAATAATTTTTTTTCATTAATTATATAATTTTCATAATAAAAATAATTATTTTTGATAAAAATAATTAATAATTAATGAAAATAATTATTAATAAAAATAATTTTTATTTTATTCTTCATTTACGTGCTGCATATTTTTTTGCAGTACTCGAAGTTGAGACTGCTCATTGGTATTTGGAGGAAAAAAATGATCTGATACACGAGAAATTTAGTTTTCATTTTTCTTTTATATTTCTGATAAAATTTACAACTATTGAGTATTTCGTCGCGAATGGTGTTCTCTCTTCTCTATTCATCATTTATTTATATGCACGGCTGTGTGAATGAAGGTCTTAAACGGGGATGTGAGCGCCGGAGGGTTGGAAACCGTTCTCATCAGCGACGTAGCTGATCGAGTATTGCTGGTTGGTCTCGGCGTCGACCCAGGAGAAGCTGCCGCGAACGGAGAGAGCCGGCTGCTCGGCACCAACGTCTTTCAGCTGAGCGGACTCTTGCTTCGATTGTCCATCGGACAATTCGAAGCCGTAGTTGTAGCCGTCGACGCCAATATTGTCCGAGGGGGTTTCCTTGACGAGGACGACCTGTTGCTGGGGTGCAGCGATAGCCACGGCGACGAGCGCAGACAAAACGATTATCTGTGAAAATAATTATAATCTCTTATTTTTGCGTACTATTATAATCAATATCAACATATATTTATATCGTATATTTAAATTGTATATTTGACGAATTATGTTGAAGTTAGGAGGGAAGGATGTCGTGTCCGGAAGTGCTCGCGAGTACCGAAGATAGATCGAGAATAATCAGATCTTCTGTTAGGTAGAGCTTAAGATTGAAAATTTGAGAAAAATATGAGAAAAAAAATTATTAGCGGTGAATGAGACAACGCATCGACAGTATACAATCGACACTCGCGGATGAGCTTTTCCGTTGAGCTTACTTCGCACAATCCGGTTTTGCGCACGTATAATATTGCGAAACAGAAGGGAAAAAATATCGAAGGTGAGAATAAATAATGATCGCATGAAAAAAATCTCGGTATGTGTGAAATTAATAAATATTCAGCGATCCCCGTAGTCCTCGTTTATAAAAAAAATTAAATATGAAGGTTTCACTTTTCAGGCGCTTGCTTTATGGATATAATCTTGTTATTTATTTATTTATTTTTTATTTTTTTTCGTTATTTTAAGAACGCTCAATATTCGTACACGCACCATCTTCATCTTGAAGTTTTTGTTTTTCTTCTTCTCCGTTTACTCTTGCTCGGATCAGCTGAATGAAACTGTGTGTCGAATTTCGTTTTTTCGATCAACTTATATACCCGCCCAAAATTTTGATTATTCAATATGCCCCACTTGTCTCATCTTTAAAATCTTTTACACACCGCCGACGTAGCTTTGACCTACCTCCGGCAATGTGCACCGCGGATGCTCCTTTCCTAGCTTCCACTCTCGGAGGAAGCGGTACGCCCCTTTCTCTCAAATATTACGATCAATTACGAAATCATGGGATATACCATCGCGACAAATTTAGATGCGAGGATCGCGACGACGGGGAATTACGTCTGTCCCGTCTCGCGACTGGCTGAGGTAACCGCGGTGATTTTATTCGATCCTAATACAATTTATCCAAAATAGCTCTCTCCTCCATGGATGAGCTTCTCAAAAATTAGCATTAATATAAATAACTCGTCGAGCGAGAGAATAAGTCTCAATATCACGAGTGTAATAAGCATATTTTGTTTTCTTTCAATATTCTAGACCTCGAGAATTCCTGTTAAACATCATTTTTTTAAAATCATTCGTCCTCTCTTCAATTTCTCTCTTTCAATTCTACCTCGAGAATTCCTGTTAAACATCATTTTTTTAAAATCATCCGTCCTCTCTTCAATTTCTCTCTTTCAATTCTACCTTGAGAATTCCTGTTAGAAATCATTTTTTCTAAATCATCCGTCCTCTCTTCAATTTCTCTCTTTCAATTCTATCTCGAGAATTCCTGTTAAACATCATTTTTTTAAAATCATTCGTCCTCTCTTCAATCTCTCTCTTTCAATTCTACCTCGAGAATTCCTGTTAAACATCATTTTTTTAAAATCATTCGTCCTCTCTTCAATTTCTCTCTTTCAATTCTACCTCGAGAAATCCTGTTAAAAATCATTTTTTCTAAATCATCCGTTCTCTCTTCAATTTCTCTCTTTCAATTCTACCTCGAGAATTCCTGTTAAACATCATTTTTTCTAAATCATCCGTTCTCTCTTCAATTTCTCTCTATCAATTCTACCTCGAGAATTTCTGTTAAACATCATTTTTTTAAAATCATCCGTCCTCTCTTCAATTTCTCTCTTTCAATTCTACCTCGAGAATTCCTGTTAAACATCATTTTTTTAAAATCATTCGTCCTCTCTTAAATTTCTCTCTTTCAATTCTACCTCGAGAATTCCTGTTAAAAATCATTTTTTCTAAATCATCTGTCCTCTCTTCAATTTCTCTCTTTCAATTCTACCTCGAGAATTCCTGTTAAACGTCATTTTTCTAAATCATTCGTCCTCTCTTCAATTTCTCTCTTTCAATTCTACCTCGAGAATTTCTGTTAAACATCATTTTTTTTTAAATCATTCGTCCTCTCTTCAATTTCTCTCTTTCAATTCTACCTCGAGAATTCCTGTTAAACATCATTTTTTCTAAATCATCCGTCCTCTCTGCAATTTCTCTCTTTCCATTCATCCTCGAGAATTCCTGTTAAAAATCATTTTTTCTAAATCATATCCATCCTCTCTTCAATTTCTCTCTTTCAATTAACAAAATTCATCATTTTAGTTCTCCTATTTGAATAATAATAATAATAAACATAGCAGATCGTTCGATTTTAATAAAAGAGTAAATTCGCGTTTACCGCGATTTATCTCTCGCTAGTGAAAAATAAATCAATAGAGCGTGCCGGTATCTCGTTATTGAACGAGCAAGAGTGAGAGAGTGAATGAGAAGAGCGCCAGCGAACGAAAGCGAGAGTCTTATCGTCGGATTTTTCCTCGATGTCGCTTTCGTCAAAAGGGCAAACGCGAGAAGATCGTTAATCCATCGATCGAGGCATTTTTTATCACATTAGAAATTTTCTCAGTCAAGTATATCCCTGGAATCATTTTTTTTACACTTTTTCCGGCGACGATGCGGAGAAAGAATTTACGTCAGAAATTGGTGACTCTGTCATCGCCGCCGAGCGAGTTCACTGGCATTTAGAAGCGAGGCCGATCGTGCCGAGCATCTGCCGCCTCCGTTTTTCCTGGCTTACGCAACCAACCTCTACCCCCGATGCTATATATCATCCGCATTATTTCCACAAACTCATCTATATATTTTACAATTACTCTTCGAAGATCGACTAACCGAATGCACTTTGCTTCATTCACCGATCGATATATAATTAATTACTATATATATATATACATATATATAATATTATTTTTGCCTTTTATTATTATCATTATTATTTTTTTTATTATTATACAAATAATAAAAATCCTAGTGGCACCTCTCGAGTCTCGTTTCTATATTTTATTGGCCCGCTCCGAGGCAAATATTGCACGAAGTACACAGACGAGCATTACATGTACCCGCTCATTCGACGAATCGACTCGTTTACGCTGATAACTCTGCCTTTTTTTTCAATATTACATCAGTGAAACGAAATGTAGGAAAAATAAAACGAAACGTGATTCCAGCGGCGTCTACTCCCTCGCTTATATTTTAATGTATTTCGCTTTTGGCACGAGGCGCGCATCAAGGATCGCAGGCATGCAGCTAAGAGTGCATCGGCAGCCTCCCTGATGTTCACAATGTTGCGACAACGCGCTTGTACTCCTCGAACCTCATCCTATGTACTGCTATGTAACGACCTCGGCGACGACACACTTCTCTCTTATGCCAATTCTGCTAATGTTGTATTGTTATGTATATAAATATATAAATATATATATTTTATGTATGTATAGGGTAGGGGGGGCAAAATGGAGTACTTATGAAAATCTTTTGATTTCCAAAGGTTTAAATATGCTGAATCTTTTGATTTTTAGTCACAATTAAAGAAATAAAATTTTCTGCCATGAGAAAAAAAAACTGTTTTTTAATAATTTGTTAATTTATTATTAGCTTTGACGTCTTATTCAAAGTAATTAATTGATGATTTAATTTTTGTTTGACTGTCATCTGCTAAAATCTGCTATGTTAATTGATTTTCAATTTTTATTTTTGTGTTTTTAAATCACCAAACATAATGTACTTAGTAAATAAAAGACTGTGTGATATTAAATTTTATCAAAATTTTAAAAATTCAAAATTTTCACCCCAAATTTTGGGGTATCCCGTTTTGCCCCACCTTACTCTATATATTTTCAGCTGCCATGAGAAAAAAAAAATTGGTTCTTGATAATTTGTTAATTTATTATTTTTTATTTTGATGATTTTTGATTGATGATTTCATTTTTGTTTAATTGTGTTTCATTAGGCAAAGAATCTGCTCTGTTAATTGATTTTGATTTTTAATTTTTGTGTTTTTAAATCGCCAAACATAATGTACTTAGTAAATAAAATACTATTTTTGATATTAAATTTTATCAAATTTTTAAATATTCAAAATTTTCACCCCAAATTTTTGGGGTATCCCGTTTTGCCCCACCTTACTCTACATTATGTATATGCACAGTACATGCAGGGTCCACGGGGCTAATGTAAATATACGTACAGAGTATGCTGTACGGAGAGAATAGGACGCGAATACTCGAGAGACACGAGCAGATGGCGCGACCTTTGCCGTCGAGGGAGAAAAGTTGCGAGATCGAAGGAAGAATGTACGATTCGCGTTGAAGAAATAAACATCGGTGAAGTTACCGCGAGAACATCGCGAGTTTAGGCCCGATGAAGGGGGAGAGATAGAAGGAAAGAATAACGCGAGAGACGTCAAGCGTGTGCCCAAATCGAGGGTGCAACGGAGGGCACCGCAGCTGCCGCTCGTCCATGTCATTGCGTCGGTGCGCGTCACCGGCACAACGGAGAGACAAATTCCAAGACTCTCGCGACCATTAAATAATACCTGCATACTTATACATATATTATATAAAATATTCTCGAGAGTGACGATAGCGAAAGAGCAAGAAATTAGCGAGGAAAATAAAAATTTGCATATAATATAATTTTTTGCATACAATTTTTTGACAAAGATGGGAAATTTATGATGATGAAAATCAAGTTTTTATGTAATTTGTCATTAAAAGTAAAAGACGGAGCACGTACGGCGTTTATGAAGAAAATGTGTTTATATATAAATAAATTCATCAGCCGCGGGGCAGAAGAGACGGCGCATCCGCGCGGCGCTTTGGCAACCTCGAAACTCGTTTTTGCTTTCGAATCACACATTTTTCCACTATTAATAAAATACAATATATGCACGTCGAGGATTGTCCTCGAATACCTTATCGGGAAATCATTTAAATGTCCAACATGGGTAATAAAATGTATACGTACACACATCCAGCACGCGACACGATCATGAATGACCTCCGAAAATGCGGAAAATAAATTAACGGATTGAATCCTTCGATTTACCGAATCCGATAAATAAATATTGTAGATGACACATACATATGTATGCAAGAAAATATGTACAGACGATATGTTTGATCGGCGGAATGTCTCTGTGGTAGTCTCGAGATTTAAAAAAAAAACGCGTATCTGTTGACATTTAGGTGCTGCCGTGCGGCTCGCCGAAAGGACTCGGTCGTTCTATTTTTATTTTAATCGATTTTAAATTTAAATCAATTGAATTTAAATTTAGATTATTTTTTAGTATTTTTTATGATTTATATTTTAATTTAAAAAAATTTAATTTAATTAATTCTAATTCACTTATTTTTTAACGTACGCGCGATTACGAGGGTGAATTCGATATTCTTGATGGATATACCCTCACGATTATGTTGAATAATAATAATAATAATAACAATAATAAATAGCTAATTTTCGCGCCAATTGACGTAGAGAACATCGCACAAGAGAAGCGCATCGATTACGAAAGTGCCAATTGAGACGCGCGCCTCGTTGCGAAAATGAATTCATATACGCGATGCGTGCGAGATGAGCGGACGCTGCTCCCTCATTGTATTTACCTATTCTCGTCCATCTACTCCCTTTTCTCTATCATTTTTTCAGCTCGTATCGTCCCTGCAGCCTGATGCAAAAATATTTCATTTAATCTCGGCGAGGATCGATTTTATTGTACAGATATACAACAAAGTGTATTGGCCCATCGCAACGTGTCTCGATGAAACCCGAACGACGCCGATAATTTCATATAAATTATGATAAATAACGACAAGATTCTATTTCGATCTCGTGATGGAATTGGCGAAAGAGCATGATGACGAGGGAGAGAGAGGGGTGGACGGAGAGATGAGACCGGGAGCGGGAGGGGACGAATACAAGAAGGGAAAGTATCGAGAATCGAGCGTAGCGTCTCGTCCGTTGCCTCTCTCCGCGTCTTTCCTAACGAATAACCACAAAAGCCGAAAAAAATAGTAATATTAACTTTAATTCAATACGAGGTGAAAAATCCATTTGTTCATTTGTCCGTGCTGGAATATCTTTTTGTATAGGGGGGAAAAATAAACCGGACGAGGGTAATTGCGCAATATATACCTCGACGACAATCCGTTTACGATCGCGGGTCAAGTAGTTGCTTGTCTCACTGATGGCGCATTAATACGTCTCGTCGATCGTGATGGAGATCGGGATTTGAGAAAATCGAAGGAGGGATATTTCTCGAGGAGAGAAAAGAGCCAGGCATCGAGCAGTGATATAGCCCGAAGGTAGAAATAAGAAACTCATCTCTGTTTCTCTTTCTTTCTCTCTCTCTCTCTTCATCCACAGGCAAGCTCATCTTCAAATGGCAAGGTCATCAACGTCCGATGAGGTTACGTCACGGCAACTTTCGTCGCGTCTCGCCTCCTTCTCCTCTCTCGTCGTTTTTACAAGCCAGTACCTTTCTGCCAACGTGAGATAACCAAAATGTCATAATACCCATCAAGGACGCCGAAGAACGTTTATCGTTTTTTCCTCCTTTACTAAATTATTTCATGCCTCTGCGTGTATGGTGAGCGATTATTCCTCGTGCGATTTTTGGAACGTATAATTGAGGATGTGAGGGAGATGAATCGAAACGTGGCGAGAATCGAAATATTTGACCAGTCACTGATATTCGAGCTCTAATATGTTTCTGTGCGAATTTCAATTCGATTCGATAATCGTTCAGAGGATGTTATTTACCCTGAGGGTAGACACAGGGTAGACACTACAAAAATGTTACGACATTGAGAACACACCGGGTCAAACCCGAAACATTTTATGATCGTCTGGATATTCGGCAGCAGTAAGGATTTGAAATGTATTTTTGATTGATCAGAAAATTTCTGAAAGCGGACGTTCGTTAGATTCGGAACAACTTTTTTTTTCTAAATAAATTGTCTTTTTTCCAAGATTTGGAAAAGATTTAAACACGCCTGAAAAATTTCATCGGGATCCAAAATTTCCTTGGATTAAACTGTGTGCCCTGAGGGATGATTAAATATTACGTGAATATTCATCAGATTCATCAAAAATGAAATTGTAATAAATATCATAAAAACCATAGCAGTCACTCGAATTTTTTTTTAATAAAATAAAAAAGTATCAATTTTACAACAGCAAAACGAAAAACCTCAAACGCGTTAATCGCCCTATAAAAATATCCTCACATTTGTTACCATGTACACATAATGTCATATATTTATGCACGCATAGTATAAACAAAACTAATAAAAAGTCTCTTCGAGCGAGACGAATTCTTTGCGTTAGGTCGTATCGCCGAATAATATGTATACATGTATATAAAAATGTATAATACTGCGGTAAAAAAGAGGTGGCATAACCGGTGTCAATGTGTGCATCGGAGAGGCGATTCAACTTTCTCGATATGTACACAGCACGAGAGCAGGTTGCTCCTAGAAACTCATCCCCTCTATACTTATTTTATTCCCAGGTCAAAGGTCCTCCTGGAATGACAGAAGATCCCGGACGTTCGATCGTCGGATTCTCATTCAACCTTCATCATCATCATTATATTTCATTCTTACACTAATGAATAAAATAAATATGATATACATATTATACATGATGAATAAATAATTAGGTGTAATGAGGAAAAACGACATCGAGTTCCGGGGCGTAAAAATATGAAGAAAAATAAAAATTTCGATAACGCTGATATTTTTCATTCCTGAAGGTGCAGATGAGAGATGAACAACAAAATGCTAATTGTCCATAGAGTAGATGATAAATAGTATAAAAATTGTAAGCGCATTCGTTTCCTACATCGAAGGTTCGAACAGTGACAAGAGGAGTATGATAATGTGGATGTTGTACCGAGGAGACTCATATCGTCCATTCCGCATAATCCTGCAGCATTCGGTATGGACCCATCGTTCGGGATGATGGTATTTCAGTGGCTCTGGTGGGGGGCATGTACGAGTACCATTATCCGAGTATATAAAGACGAGAGACTTTTGCGCATCGTTCACGTTTATCGTTGTAATAGCGTTTCATTGAGACTGCGAAAGAAGCCTCTCCAGGAATATATTAACGATCGAGATCCAGTGGTGCTATACGGATAATACTTTACCTGTAATTACGATCGAGAATTAGCAAGGAGGTGAACATGAAGACGGTGGGTTCATATTCAATTATTAAGAAAATGTTTGAGTGTCCTGTATCGTACGAATTCGAACGATTTTCTCTGAAAAAAAAAATTTTGGAAGAAATCGAAAGACGTTATTCTTTTTCCATCAAAGATTGTGATTCTCTCGTTTTTTTTTCCAAAAAAACGGAAATCTGAGAAAATGGCAAATCCGATTTGCATCTGCCTGTCTCGCGCTCATCTCAGCATCACCTTAAAAAAAAAAAATATATCAAAATAATGTCTTGATGCTTTCGTTTCAATTGGAAAAAAATATCATAGGCCCTATTGGGAAGAGATTTCGATGCCTGTTACACTGCTCTTTACCTTTCGTGCTTCCGATAAACTCAGTACAGAAGCGGTAGAAGTATATCAGTGCTGAAAAAGTGTCTCCTGAAGATGACGATTCATTGAAAGATTTTGAACAGTGGTCGGTAATAGATCGCGTGTGTTGTTTTTTTAGATGCGATGAGCTTTTTATAATAATAAAAGAAAAAATAATGAAGTCGGACGAAGCGTGTAGGTGCCCCTAACTCGACGCTAACACCAAAGAGCTTTTCTCGATATAACACACGTAATGTAAGGATTTTTACGATATGTTCCAACGTGCAAGAGTTCGTAGCAACAGGTAGTGATTTCGTGAAATTTTTGTATTATTTATATTATATTGATGACATTGCTCGATCGGGGAAAATTAAATGACAATTGGACACTTTCATTTTGTTTCATTCATGCTCCATGAAAACAAGAGTTTACTTCAGACTTTACTTCAGTCACTCGCTCTTGGGGCCTACCTGGCAAATTTTTCAATTTTACGTAATGTCGTGACACAGACACTCCAGCAGGAGTAATCGTACGTTACGGAACGCCGTGTGTACGGAAAAGCTCGAGACCTCAATGAAGAAAGACGTAGAGAAATATACGTTGGCGAAGATTCCAAGGCTGATGTTGATCCTTTTTTTTCTAGGTTATAATTTTGGTTTGTCTAATGGTGAGCGTAGCACTGGCGGCGCCACAAGGTGAAATAACGATAACGAAACAGGAGGAATCGAACAACATCGGGCTTGGCGGTTATCACTTCAGCTACGAGCAGAGCGATGGCCAGACACGCGAGGAAACAGCCGAACTCAAGGACGAGGGTACCGAAAACGAGGCGCTCAGCATCGTTGGCCATTTCAGTTTTGTCGGGCCAGACGGCAAGACTTACAGGGTCGACTACACCGCGGACAAGGACGGATTCCATCCAACTGTCTCACTAGCTTAATTATTATATTACTATTCATAATGATATGACCTCCCGACCGAAGGAAATATGCATTGAAAGAGTCTCTTTCGTACGAAAGGCGACCAGAGGACCGTCCGAATCCGTCGCGCTGACACATTACCTACCTGCTGCTATTGCATTTATGTATCTCATGTACTTACCGAATATTTTATCCGCGGCGCCTAACATCCAATCCAGCGCCAACCATTTGACTATAAACTACAAAATACTCTCTCTCCGCTTATGAGATCTAAACAACTTTTCTAGAATTACCAAAATCTTATCTAAATCCAAATAAACAAAAATTTATTCATTTTATTATGTAAGAAAAAATAAAGTAAAACTTTAAAATATTCACCACAGAATTAATCAGGTTCAAAAACGTTTTTTACATATAAAAAACAATTAAATCTCATGTATTTTACCTGATCACGATTCAGCATAAAAAAATGTATCTGCGATTCACTCAAAAACGACGAATATTATTCGTCATTTAGATTCTAGTATTGCTTTTTTTTTAAGCGACATGAGTGAAAGTTGCTGGTAAATCACCTCGGGGCAAACGATGGGCCTCGAACTACGTGACGCGCGCATTCATTTTTCTTTTTTTCGTCATTTTTTGTAACCCGCCATGAGAGCCTGTGAGTGTTAAATATCGCACATCGAGTATATATATCAATTTTTTGGTCGATCAAGCTTGTTGAAATTTTCCACACATTTTTATGTGACATCGAAGTAGTTTTGAATAGTGTTTTGGAAAAATCTTACGGTAAAAATTTGTATGATTTTGTTTATTAGGTAACAGTATAATTAAACTTTCAAAATTTATGGTACATTCCCTTTGATCAGAAGAATGAATGTCTGGTCGAATGTTTCGTAGAAAATTATTTATTGATTAAAAAAGAATTTGCAATCATCAAGCGTCCGGTCTCCGCGAGAAGACTGTTGTCCGATATTTTTCATTTTTTATTAATTAATATATCATAATTTTCGATTTACAAGACCCAGTAATTTTTTCAACTGTAATCACAATCAACCAACAGCCTTCTCGCGGGTAGCCGATGTACGCTTTTTTTGTTAATCAATAAATAAATTCTCATGCAAAATTCGATCGCAGGAATGTACCATAAATTTTGAAAGTTTAATTATTCGATAGTGAGAGAGAAATCGATGATTTACGAAATTTAGTAAATTTATTGCTGTTCAATCCATTTGGGACGTGAAAAAAACCTGGAGCAACATTTGAATCTCCCTACTCCAACGATAAGACGATTTGGAAGATACGTCCAATTAATTTCTACCGGTCTCCATCAGTTATTTACCCTTTTTAATGTTTTAAAAAAAAGCATTAATTTAAAAAAAAGCATTAAAAACACACTTAAACAGTCAACACAGTCGTTTTGTATTTTTATCTTTTTTTATTTCAATATTCAATATGCATGATTTTATTTAAAAAAACAGGTACCATATTAAAGGTAAAAAACACAATCGATGCTCACGTACGTATCTATTTCATGAAGGAAATCGAAGTTAGAAATTATCTTACTTTTTTGTCTTAATTTTTTATAATAGAGTTTATATCGAGTAAAAAATGGTAATTCTTTTATATACTAATGTTAGTCATTTGTGTGTCTGACTATTCGTACTTGTGACTCATTTCTTCTACAAATAATCGTCATTTTACGATGATCAAAATTCATTTAAATAACATATAAAATATATATTAGCAAACATACGTATAAGCTTATATTGTCGGTATTTACAAATCTTGCAATATGTGAACTCGGCGGTGAGAGAGTAACGCTGATATCGCGCTAAATTTTCTAAGAAAAAATCGCTGATGGCGATCTCGTATCAAACGAAAATCTTTGCGGTTCTCGCCGTCGAATGACTTTTGAAAAAGTGTCAGATCAAACTTAAGTGTTTCATTGTATAGAAGAGATTTCAAAATAAAATTTGAATTTTTCTGAGCCAAAGGATTGACTTTTCGGATCGAAAGTATGAAAAAATACCTTTACTTTTTTCTAAATTGTCGTAAATCAATTACGAAATAAATTTGATTAATTATAATGCAGGCGTAGGATTTGCACTCCACGCTCTGATCAAACTTATCGTCTTGTTAAGTTTTGAACACCACTGAAGCCTGTCCTCTTTCGTATCGGCTGACAGAAGGTGCCTGAAATAAGAGATTTTTTTCAATGCAGATGAAAAATAAAAAAAGACATTAAAGAGTAAATTAAAAATTACCTGATTGTCGTTTGAGATCCGTTTCTAATGAGAACGAGACTGTCGGAGTCATTGGGCAACGCTGGCCTGACGCTCTCCAATAGGAAAGTATTCGCTCGAGCGCAAATGTCACGTGAGACCAATCCTACGTTCATTGTCGTTACGCCTAACGTTTACAAAGATTTATTAGTACGGGAATATTAAAATTTAAACGATGTTTATAATTTACAAATGGAATACCTTGAAGATCTAGACTTCCGATTGGAGTCTTCTTTTTCTCATCCTCCGGATATTTCCAGTAAGAAAGAATCGAGCCTTTCAGCAAGCACCAACGTCGGTGCCAAGCTCCTAGGCCAGAAACATCTTCGAACATCGTTAGGAAGCCGCGATGCTCAACCGAGACGCATAATTCGCAAGCGACGTTCATTTGCAATTTGCCCTCAAGCGCCGAAGTCTTTGGAACCTTTTTTTAATACATTAAAGTTTGCATTATAAATTGTTCACATATTCATCTAATTTTTAATGCAATTCTTTTGTTTGTTTGAATGTGTACATTTTTGTTTACCTTGTTCAAAGTAAACTGCTGACGATTAACCTCTTTCAGACTGAATATAACGTAACCAGCCAAGGCGAAAGCCGGTGTTCTAACAGCCCCGGGACCCGCGGGGCTCTGAACAGTCGGCATAATTAAACGACTTTCTTGTTTCAAATACTTTTTCGGAGTTTTTCCAGGCCCCTGAACATATAATATGAAGATTATTCTTTCGAATAAATACAATAAAATTCAACGTTCTCGACGATTTATTTACCTTTTTACCACTCGCAGAGTTTCCACCAGAATGTCCAGTGTTATGAATATGATATTTTATTTCGTGCGGCAAAACTTCCGCTCTCGTTTCAAGAGTATAGACCTCAATCGTTATTTTGAAATCACTGTAAAGATCCTCAAGTTTCAAAGTCGATGGGAAACGTACACACGAATCGCCGTTTTCAGCTTGTATAACAGGAGTGACGACAATATTTTCGAGATAGCGAACGAGACAGAGGAAGTGAAGACGAGCATCGGCGTCAACACTTCGGAAATGATCGCGTTTCAGAGGTAATGTCAAGGCAGAAATAGTTAGCGAGCCGCTTTCCTGCACTTCCGATGATCCCGGAGTAACCGGTCTGAGAGTCCCTTCAACTTTCAAGCGCTGAATTTCATTCAGAGCTGCTTGTCGTCTGTGAGCTTGAGAAACAATCGCGAAATTATTGAATAGACACAGAGGATCATTTTTAAACGGTTCTTAAAAACTTCTTCGAAATAAGTTATACGTACTTGCTACAAGTAAAAGTCTTTCTCCTTCAACTTGTTCTCGCGATCCTGCAAATTCTACCGTAGCATGACACAAATTCAAGGCTTGACTAGCCTGTCCAATGATTGTCTGCTGTTTGCAAACTTCGTCCATGAGACGCTTCACTTTTTCCTGAACGAGACTCGCTTCCGTTTTCCCATCTGAATTCGTGGTACTCTCACTTCTCTCTGACTCTGATTCGTTTTTACGAGTCACTTGTCGTACCGGTGTCTTTGGTGTCTAAAAAAATATGTTGACTCAAATTCTTTTCTCAGAGGATTCGAAATAAAAGAAAGTACAATGATTTTACCATAGATTGCTGTTTTCTGTAAAAACTGACACTGTGCATCAGCGGTACACAACTTTCCCCATCAACGACGTACTGTTCTCCTTTTTTGACTGATCGAGTTGGTGTTATTTTAATAGGAGATCGATACGAAGGTCCGTGAGAATATTTGAAACTCGTCGAAGCGGAAGATGGGCTTTTGCCTGCACGATTTAATTTCGGTGGTGTCGGACCGTGTTCGTGAGCTTCCTGTCGAGCGAGGCACTCGTCGAGATATTCGTCCATCTCGTCAAGCACTGAAATGTCTGATACCGTGCTATCAGGATCCGGCTCAATCGAACGCTAAGAAAATTATAAATTCGTCAAACTCATTTTCGCAGGTAAATTTGTTTTGTTATACAAATTAAATAACTTACCTTCTTATTCATCGCTTGCTGGCTGACGACTCGGAGAATGCTTCTCTCAAGACTCGTGTTTGTAACTTCATCGCTCTCCTCGTTACTGTAGTACTCTTCTTCTTCGTCCTCATCCGGCAAATAGTACTCTGCTTCGGTTTCTGTTTGATCATCGACGGTTGCGGTTTCCGGTTCTGTCGAACCCACGGTATATTCGGATTCCGTTTCCGTTGTTTCGATCGACGAAAGATCGGGATACAAGTGACCGGGCTTCGGAGGTGAGACTCGAATGCGTTTCACGTCAGAAAGAGATTTCAATCGGCTATTGCTTGGTGGACTGCCAACGACTGTATGCCAAGATAATGAATTATTTTTTTATCACCTTTAATTTTCCTATTTTTTTCGATTAATTTATTCAGATAATAGAAAATACCTTGTCTCTTTGCCGATGAATTCTTAATCTGCATTCCTCTCTTTTGTTCGGAATTTTGTGAGTTCGGAAGTGGTGGAGGTGGAGGGACCTTTTCCTGTCGAAAATAAATATGTTAATACAAAAGAGAGATTTACTCGAAAATGAAGCATGCTAAGTGTAGCATACGATGGTACCATTGAAAATTGTTTTACCAGTGCCGGTGTTGGTCTTACTGGACAGACAGGAGAGCTTTTCGGCGAATTAGATTTAACTTCGCTACTCTCACTGGTACGTATGCACGAACCTGCTGCAGCTTGAGCCATTTCCTTGTTGCGATTAAAACGAGATCGCAACATATCCAACTCTCTTTGTCTCTCCATTTGCGTTTTTTGCAATATATTGTTTTCCAGTTCCTGGGTCGGATGACCCTGCTCGAAAACTGCCCGATTCGCGTCTACAGACTTGAGCGAGCAATCATTCTTCCTTCTCGAGTTTTCTGTTCAAAATTTGAATTACTTTTCCAATAATTCTTGAAAATTTTTGCATTTTTTTCATTTACATAATGAGCGAAAAAAAATGTATTATGTTTAACAATATCTTAGCAAAATCTTGTGACATTCTGATAGTGGTCATATGAACAGAAAAACCTTAAGAATTTAACAAACCTGTTTTGTGATTATTTTCAGACGATTTTTCACTGTTATTCGACTTTTCTCGCTCGAGTAATTTTTTTGTAGGCACAGACATCGACAGCGGAGCTTTTGGAATGAGCGGTTGCGTACTTTTGTTCCTTTCAAACAGTGCCATTCTCTCGGAAAGAGTCATTTCAGCTGGATCCTTCGGTCTCGTGTCCGCCACCTTTGATTCGAATAACGAAGCTTTACTCAATACCGAACCCGGTGACGACTTTATTGGACTTTTTGGTGAAACGTAACCCCCGAATTTTCCCCCGACTCGATAATTGCTAACCCCGAAATTGGCGTTACGAGTTACTGATTTTTCTGGTGTCTTCGTGATCTCTGACTTCGACTTAAATCCTCCTGGCGACTGACCCTCCGATTTTTTCCAGCTCTTCTCTACTTTCGTTTCTCCTGCGTTCTCCGAACATACTGATGGACCCTCCGCTTCTTTCGTAACCGTCGTACTTCCCGACTTTGGTTCCTGAGAAAAACCCTTATAGTCATAAACTAGACGAGAATTACT
Organism: Cremastinae sp. B BG-2022a; assembly: GCA_030522605.1. Lineage (NCBI taxonomy): Eukaryota > Metazoa > Arthropoda > Insecta > Hymenoptera > Ichneumonidae > Cremastinae sp. B BG-2022a. The sequence goes on along the minus strand of JAPYYX010000011.1, from coordinate 157,257 downwards.
CTTAGTACGAGTATAACCTTGTGCCTCCTGTAAAATATCGAGAATCATTTCAACCCCCCGTTTCTGAACTATATATTTTTTTCGAAACGTATTTCTCTTTTTCTGTTCTCTCTTGATCATGATAGACTGAAAGGACGAGGCTTTATAAAATAAATTAATTTACCAAAGTGTCAAGAACGCTTTTATCCAATTTGAGAGGTCTCGATGGACTCGGGATGTTCTTTTTGTTGCAATTCCCATTGCTCTTCCATCTGTTACAACCGCTCGTTCCGGGTTGTGAGTCATACCCCGATTTGACTTGCTCGTTCAATTTCGCTTTTATCTTTTCTGCTTTGCTTTCTACAGGCTTTACCAAACTCGGATGTGACAAATCGTCCTCCCAATTGTTTATCTCTGATGCAAGAGCAGCTAGACGATCCAAACGTGCTTTGCTTTTTATCGGTTGTCGGCTTTCTTTGTCCTCATCCTCCGCGGTGAACCTTTCTTCTGTTTTATGGATTGGTGAGCTCAACTCCCGACTACTGTCATCTAAATAAAAAAAATCACAATTTCATTTTGCGCCGTTCAGCTCTGCTACTCCATACATTACGAAATGTCTCAATATATTTCCCTTGTTGTGGGATAAATACATTTCATAAAAAGATAAGAAATTGTTAGCTTGGAAATTTTTGAAAAATTTTTTATGATTTAAAATGGACAAAAAACGAATGAGCAAGTACGATCTGTTAGCCGTGTAGGCGTAATTCGAAGCTCGGATCGTGATATTACGCGAGTCTGTTGACCTCAGAATCGGAAAATAAAAAAAGAACGAAAGAGCCAGAAACCAGTTTACTACTGCTATGGTTTGCAAGTGCATAGGCGCGCACTTTTGCCGCAGAGAACATATCTATATTTACAAACGAATATACACACACACACCTGAATAAAGATGGCCGAGCCTCTGTAGCTTTGACCTTACGCTGCTCGTTCCCGAGCTCTCTCCATTCTCTTTGTTCAGCGCCGAGTTTTCTCGAGAGATGTTCTTTCCACTGGGCGACTCTTTCCTGGGCGATTTAACAGGATTCTGCTTTATCGACGGAGATCGCAAATTCGACTGACTCGAACTTTTGCACGGAGATTTCGTTTTTGCTTCTATCGTTGCTAAACATACATCAACATATTTTTTATTTCTTTTCATGTTTCAATTTTTCAAACTATTTCTAAATTTTCCAAACTTTTTCTTAAATTCTTCGCAGAGAGAAATAGCAAAATCGGTTATGGATTTCTCAATGCTTCATACCAAAAATTTGTGGAGATTATTAATGGCATAAGAAAAAGTTTCAATACATTAATAATATGTAAAATTTTTTAAATATTTATGCAACCTGGTGCTTGTGCCAAAATAGCATTGGCGTCTTTCAAGGGACTTCTTCTCTTCTTTAAATCATGTCCAGCGTTGAATAGGGCAGTATCCAGTTTTTCTCTCCTTGCTTTTGCTCTTTCCAGCATACGCTGAAATTTAAAAAATTTTATTACTTTGAAATAAATAGTATATCAAAAATGAATACAATCTGTTTACATTCAATATTTCAATAATCTTGTTATTAAATCCTCAATATTTATTATTAAACATAGAGGAAAATTAAATGCTATTGAATGTCCTATGGAAAGGTAATGGGATTACAAAAGTAATTAATTTAATACTATAGAAAATTCATTTGTGAAAATGGTTGATAAAATAAAATAAAACGAACATTAATTCCATATAATAAATCCTACTGTGAAAGAGAATTAGAAAATTTTGTGAATAGAAGACAATATCTACGGATCAGTTGTAAAAAAAAGGTTATTTTTACCTGTGTGAAGGGATCCATTGTATCAAGCGACGCGAAATTCGAGGACTCGGTCAATGTTCTTTCTCTCGCTCTTTCTAGCAACAAGCTTATTTACTATTCTGCGAATTATATCAATGGAAGGCTCACGCGTCGAGTAATAAACTGAAAAAATTACTCTCAGAGCACTCGAATGTTGGACAGGCGTAGTCCGATCGTCATTCACCGCGTTGGCCGTTAACTTTTAAATGCAACCGCCATATCAATGAGACGCGAAAGCGTCAAACGTATTCGAAGAAATCTTGACAGTTTATCCTTTCTCGACAGCTTTTTTTCTTCAATAACGCAAATAAACTATTCACTCTTTCGTCTGTTGCTCCTTTCAACCACGTTATTGTTATTTTTTAATTTTTCCAAAGCTGAAATTATTTTCGACACTGTCAAAGCGTCGGCGTCGTTCACTTACGCTGAGATTTGCTTCGATGTGACTGGTGGAAAACGGCTTGAACGCGTCTTGCTCAGCATCAACGGGGGAGGGGGCTCGTGTATATATATATATACACATTTATTTTGTTTGTGCAGCACATTTGAAATTCTTCAAAACGATTGGTCCGAATCACCGTTCAACTGCGATTGCGCCATACTCTTTTTTATCATGAGTGCGTTCCACTTGGGACTCCGAACTGCGGCGAGTCGTGTTCTTGTATACAAACTTTACGGACTTTACGGTCGCAAGCGGAATATTCATATCCTCTGCCCTCTGCCATTTTTTTTCCATTGCGCATGATTGATTTGTCTGAGGGGGTCCTCGGGGATGCTTTTATGTATTTTTTCTCGTTTGATAATTTGCTATTTAATAAATAGAAACATTCGTTTTCGATTATTCATTTTATTTTATGAACAATTTTTCGAACGATTCGAATCGTAGTAACACAAAACTCTTTATGAAAACGGACTAAACGGAAAAAAGATGAGACGAGTATTGGAGCATATTTGATTGTCTATTCACGACGCTCACGATTGCCGTCCGCGCTTGATGTAGTCATAGTACTTAGATATGTAGACCTTGGCGATTGGTAAATTCAGGAAGGACTTAAAAAAAATTAGAAAGCGAAAAAAGGATAAATTCTTTTTCCACCTCCTGATTGTTCAAGTTGTTCAGGGGGCCGAAAAAAAAAGCGGTAAACAGAATCCGGAAAAGTATTTATTTTTACATTGAATATTTAAAATTATGGTCAATATTTTGAAACTTTCTTAATAACATAATTCGAGAGTGTCACACGGCATCCATTTCGAACTTTCCAATGCATCCCACATATTGTAATCTTGCTCGATCGCGTCTCTATTGACTTTGTCAATATCCACTGGAATGGAGTGTTCTGAAAACGATAGTTTGAAAAAGACATTTATGACAAAATGATATTAATAAAAAAATACTAAAACAGTTATAAGAAAGTAACATTAATATACCGATAAGTTCTAATTCATCTTCCTCAGTCTTGTGGTCCAAAATATAATTATTGTAAGTATCTAATGTCGGCTCGCTCTCGTAATAGCCCTGTTGCCATGCACTGTAACTGCTCCAATATGAAGATGTGTCATAGTAATTGTAAGCATCGGAATTCATATTTGAAGAGGCGTAGTCTGATCCTGATTGTGGCGGTGTTGAGCTACAAATTTCATAATATATCAGAATCAATTAAAAAAATGAAATAAATTAAGGTTAAAAATGTTAATCAAATTTTTTCATTACCCTGGGATTTTGTTCCAGGGGCGTGGAACTGCGTTGCAAATTTTTAAAGATTTTGTTCCAAGTCCTCGATATCCATTCATCGTTACAAGACTGTTTTTTTGTTCATCCTCATTAGCAAATCTAACAAATCCATAACCTTTACTGAAGCCAGAACTGTCGAGAATAACTTTGGCTGTTCTGATAGAATTGTATTTTGCTGCAAATGCTCTGTATAATGAATAATCATCGACATCTGTGGATAGGTCACCGACCCATATACTGAATTCTCTGTCAGCAGCAGGCTTTCCCGTTGTGCTAGCATGGTTCAATCTGAATCTCACTACCTGTAGATGAAGTAAAAATATATATTTTTTATGAGAAATAATATCTATTCAAGTCTTATTTTTGAAATTTCATGAGAAAATCTTACTGGATTCGAGCCTGGAATGACTTTTCCGTTTAATTTGTGCATCGCATCTAACGCCATTTCGTCAGTTGGAAAATGAACAAAACAGTATCCGGCAGGCTCACCGGTGTAACGGTTTCTCATTACTTTGACAGTCTGCGGTTGCTCTCCCATTTTGTGGAACGCGTTCATTATGAAGCTCTCTGTCATGTAAGGCTCCAACTATTAACAATTAAAGGAAATCCAGTTATTATTATACAGACAAAATTATTGCTTGCAGAGATACTACACTCTAGTCGTAATAACCTCCAATGTGTTATCTTCCTAACATAAATATATGGATCTACTTACGCCGCCCATCCACAACTGACATAATATCATCGGTCCGGACATTATCAATTCCTTGCGAATCTCTCACTCCTCGAGATTGAAATAGTGCAAATTACTTCTGTATTATTTAATAAAAGAGTGGATATGTAACATGGAGACTCGAATATGTAAACACAAACATATGAGCAATCCACGCTTTTCCGAGGGATCGTAGCGCCTCTTTCGAATACCGTCCGAAAGAAAATACAAAGTCAAAACTTTTGATTCGCTGACGATAATAACCTCCAAATACATGCAACAGAACCGAAACAGACAAAATTGTTCTCAATGATCACTCGAAATTCAATTAGCGAACGAGAAAGAGGTATGAAGGATGAATTATTAATAAAAAACCAAAGAAAAAAATACAGGATCGCTATGTTCTTGCGAATGGATTATTAATAGATTTTTTATCTAAGGATATTGTGTAGCATGCTAGGCGGGTTTGACATGACGCGGTGTATTGATCGTAAACAGGCCGAAGTTCGAACAACCGATTTTTTTTTCAGAATAAATTAATGATTGTTTATTCGGCAATTTTGCCGTTTTGTGCAATATGGAAGCTTGTTCAGAATTGGATCCGAAATATTTGTTGGGTCAGCTAAATACGGCGAGGAAGGAGATAAATAATTTAAGGTAATACAGGAAATTGTAGGAAAAGTTTTATTTATTCGATCGAGTTGAGATAACGTTATATCTTTTCAGACAACAGGTGAAAAGTCTTGGATATATTCTCGAGAAAGATGTGAATGGAATAAAAGATGCGATAAAGTCTTACGTCAATGGAAAATCTCATGAGCTTTTATCATCGAGCCAGGAAGAAGCCGGACCGAGCACTGAAATGGACAATGCCCTCAAGATGAAACCGATAGGTGTGATAAATACAGGTTTCCCCAGCAAGCGAGCAACACCTAGACAACCAGGAATTTGCAAGGGTTCTCCTGGAAAAGTTACTCTGTTCAATTCTACTTTTACAAATCCAGAACACGCATTGGCTGGACTGCAAGAATTTTCGCACATGTGGTACTAAAAATGAAAAATGAAAATAAATCAACAGATTTTAAAGTCTATTTGTAATATTACAAAACGTTTTTTTTTTTCATTTTTCAGGATTCTATTCTACTTCCACAGAAACGATTCCACCCATGTTCGAGCCAAAGTTGCTCCTCCGCGTTTGAATGGAGTACGAACTGGTGTATTTTCAACACGTTCGCCTCATCGACCCTGTCCAATAGGTCTAAGTCTCGTTAAAATTGTCAAGATCGAGAAGAACGTTATTTATTTCGAAGGCGTCGATATGGTGAACGAAACGCCGGTGCTCGACGTAAAACCGTATATCCCGCAATATGATAATCCCTTGCACATCGAGAAACTGCTAGTGAGACCAAGCGAAGATGGATCGAATCGGATCAGTGAGGCTTCCGACGTACGAGAACGAATTATGAGATACGAAAATTCGTTAGAGTCTGCTAGCGTGGACCAAAGGTCTCATCCAATTTTCATCAATCTCGACGGAAGTTTTGAATCGCGTCGCGTTAGCGGTGCTCGAGAAGTTCCAAACATCTCGAGGGACGAGGAAATTGCCCTGAGGCTCCAAGCGGAAGAGTTTGAGAGCAATCCAAATTTGGAAGATCACCGGATTAGAAATTATTTCTCGCCGAGCGAGGAGTATCTTTCCGAAAATTCATACAGCTTGACAGATGCGAACAACGGAAGTCCACTCAATTTCGAGCAGGGTTTCGGCTCGCTCGTACTAGAGATGCGAACGAATTCGCTTTCCGAGAATCCGACGAATCGATCGTCCGAAGCTTTGAACAGAGACGATTCAGCCACGGTGGATGTCTCAAGAAGTTCCAGACTACTCGATGGGGCGGACGGACCGAGTACGATCTGCGGCACTGACATGGACTTGATAAATCGACGAGCCCTAAACACGAGACCCGACAATTCTCCGATCCGTATGGGGGTCCGAGAAGCTCCTGACGGCGAGGAAGGGTTAGAGTCACAGCCACTTACGCCTTCGCAAACCGTCACTAATATCAACACTATTTCTCTAGCCACCTCGAATAATATTCCTGAAATCGGAGTTGATCACGAAAATCTTGCCAGAGCATCAAATTATCGTTCTGACACGTTCGAAGTGAGAGTACCCGAATGGATTTCCCGACCTCGTACGCCCTCGCTTTCCGTCATCTTCAACGAACGAGCTCTCGTACAATTAAATGAGATTATCGGTGACAAGACCGAGGAACAAAAGCGGGCAATCGAAAGTGTACTTCGCGAAGATCCTCGTTCAGTTTATCTCCGGCAACGATGGGGAAATCAATTTTACACATTCCTTATTCACGATTTGCACATAAGTTGTAGATTCGACGATAATCATGCTATTGTTACTGTTTTTCAAATAAGACACGCCGGCCGTACGTGCGAGTGCGGAGAACCCGAGTGGCAGTGTCTCGGTCACTCACCGCTCACCTGAATGACTCTTCCCCTTCTGCTACATATTTTACTCATTTTGATTAAAATCTTTTTTTTTTCACTTTTTTTCGCGCTTCACCTTTTATCATTATTCAATTTTTTTTAAAAGCACGCTGTAGAGTCGATTTGAATGCACTCTCTCGTCAAAAAAGAATTCGTATTATATGAACAGATATATTCATATATATCTTTTCTAGAGTGATACTGGACATTTGGCTGGTTTGATGTTGATCGTACAACCGCTTTGTTAAAAAAATATTTCGATGTTAACGATCGATTATTCAGATATGAAAATACAGTTTTGGATACCTCAAATAATGGAAAACGCGTAAAAGAGAAAGTAAAAAATAAGCGCACATTTTTATGAAAATTATGTATTTAAGATGCATGTGATATCTTAAACGCACGAAAAAATCCAGTCACTTCGGAATTTGTTGCAATGTAGAAGTTCCTATACAGTAAGTCTCCAGAGAAACCTATATTCGATATAGGATTATGAAAGGATGCATTTCCAGCCGATTAATTTACTTACAGAGAACAAAAAAGAATGAATCATGTACATGAAACGAACAGTTTATTTCATAAATTTGAATATTGGAATTCCAAATATTTATACAAATTGTATATTAGATGAAAATAAGTTTTTTATCTATGCTCGTGATAAGCAGTTTAAACTATTTTACGTGTACATCCGTATCGTAGCGTCAGCTCCGGCTGAAAAGACCCAAGGTTGAATAGGATGGAACATAACGTCTAGAATCCCAAAATCATTGAAAGCATCATGATTGCACAGACGCTTCAGCGGCACAATTAATGGGTTTTGTAAGAGGTCACTAAAAAATTGAAAAAAAAAAATATTAATCGGTTGTCGAAGACTTAAATCGATGGGAAATCGCGCCATATCAGAAGAAGTAAGATCAAGTAATTTTAATTTAATGAATAAAAATTTATATTCGTCTTGAATATTCATTCTTACTTGTAAACCATCCCATGTGAGACTATGAGGCCTCGATCGTCAGCTCCGGATGCGAAGAGAGGATACCGCTTATGAAAGGCAACGCCGCGTACACCGGTTCCATGCAGTCTCAGTGTCTGATAAGGCTTTGTACTCAGATCGAGATCAAACCAGAGCATTTTACGATCGTACGTACCAACGAGAAGATTATCGCCACCTTAAAAAAATAGAAATCTACATTTAGAGCGTTCGAATAAATTGTTTTTTCTTTCTTTGATGCACGATAAAATAACAAAATGAAAATAAAATATATTTTTAAAATAGTTCCCAAAATTTTTACCAGGGTGTATGGCCATCGTGGAAATCCATTGCGAATTCGATAAAAGTTTTTTAATCATTTCTTGCTTAACGAGATCGTAAATACGAACATTTTTCTGAGTCTGTAAAAAAGTAATATCAATTTTAATATGATCATTACAAAAATATTGTTTAAGCGATAATGTTTGAAATCTTACTGCGACGAATAAGAACGGTCTTATTGGATGGAAGAGGACACATTGTATCAATCCCTTGGATCGATTGAACGGCAACTGCGAGCGTCGTTTAGACAGCTGATTTATCAAAACTGAACGATTCTGACCATCCGACATAACAGTAGCAAAGTAATCGCCTTTCGCATGCCACGTAACTTGTTTCACCATTTTGAAGTGATTTAAAATTACTCTGATTCCTACATCCCAATGCTCTTTCTCAGCTTGCTCCCACTGAACGGCCGATTTCACACGTTCGCTGACTGTTTAACATTTCAAACAAGCGTTAATTACAGTGTATACCAAAGTAGAACATTTTTTATATCGGATGAGATAAAGTATAATTAATACCTATGACATCACTCTGCGGTACAATTTGCAAAAGTTGATCCGTTTTAGAAGTTATCAAGTGATCTCCTACCATAGGATTTACGAGCAAAACTTTCTTATCGGCGGCGACAGCTATCAACGATATTGAATCGTTGGGACACCAGGATACACTTCTAATAACTCCTCCACATGGTACACTCTTGATACATCTGCCAGTGGCAATTTCCCATACTGCAAGTCATTTAAAAAAGTATTAAACCTATAGAATTTTGGAAATGGGAGCATCTCATTCTTTTAGATATTAACTTACTCTTCAAAGTCATGTCATCGCCTCCGGACGCAATATATTGACCTCTGCTTTCACAGGTTATACTTCTTATCATGTCCGTGTGTCCCTTGAAAACCATGGACATCGTAGTTGGGAATGGTTGTAGATCTCTAGGGCTAGGTAATTGGGGAACTAGAGCTTCAGGCTCAATGGTCAGCCGCATTTTTAGCGCCCGGGGGCATAGATACAGATCTAAGCACCTTTGGAATCTCTCTTTAATGTATCTGGGATAAGATGGAACTTCCCTCAACGAGTTGAATTTCTCTGGCACAAAATGAAGCTTTCTCTTCCATGGCGTTGTCTTTAATTTGTGCCATTGTTTCATTTCCTTCTTGTCAAACAAATATTCTGGCGGTGGATTGTAACTCTCAGCATGTCCTGGCAAATGTCTCTTTGGCGCTGGTATGTGTTTGTGTATTCGTCTCATTTCCTCTGCTTTATCGTCCGTTTGCCACAACATGTAAAATTCTGGTTCGTTCTTCTTCATCTCTTGTTCTTTCTTCATTTCCGCTGTTGATTTTATCCATCCCATTTTCAAAGCGTGTACGAGTTTTGATACTTTTTTCGCTTCTACTTTCGAAGGCAGGAACGATCGTTTGTGTTCCGGGAATTTGCGAAGGGGAGTTTTCATTACCTCGGAGGTAAACCATTCTACCCAAGGCTGAAAGAAATTTCTTTCATTAAAATCTATAATAACACGATTCATATAACACATTTGTTTGCTGCATTGGTTTTTTTCTTTCGGCACACATTGTGTACAGTAAGTTGAAAACCCGTTGAAAAATTGAAGAGAAAAAAACGAATTATGAATAATAATAAAAAAATTAATCCAGTAGCAAAAAAAATTACCGCATATTCATCAAATTGAGCATCAGGAATTTTCTGCTTTTGTATTCTTGTTATTAACGAAATATCGGCTTCACTGAGCACAACATCCTGCCCAGTTTGAGGATCTTTTATTGTTCTCCAGAAATCTGGATTTTCCATTCTCTTTAGGAAATTGTCAAGTTGATCACCCTTTTCAGGTTTTACAATTCTTTTTCCATCCCAGTCGTAACCAATGTGAGGATAATCATCATACCATTTCATTGGTATATTACCAACTGTGTTTCGAATATCCTCTTCATCTGAACTATCATACTCGTACTCATTCTGGTTTTCATTTGAGGTTGTAGTTTTTTCTTTACTATTTGAGACACTATTTGATTTTAATTTTTCAGACGATGCTTCTTTTTTCAGTAGTTGCGAATTTTTTTCTTTTTTAGATAATCTAGCGTTAGGAGCACTATTATCATTTTTCTGAGCTGGCATATTTTTGGGATTGGTGATTTTTCTTTGTTTTTCTTCTTTTTTTGTTTCTTGACCATTCTTGGTTGATTTCTTATTGTTTTTTGGAGATTGTTCATCATCAGAATCTTCAACGCTAGAATGATCTGTGGTTTCAGAATCATCTGCAGATTTTTCTTCAGAACTACCATCTTCATCCTCGCTCTCGTCATAATCACTGTCGAATTCTAATTCTTCATCTTCCTCGTTATCAGATTCAAAGACAATTGGATCCTTTTCTGTGTCTGACAATTCAGGCTCTCCTTCCTCAATATCTTCATCTGAACTGTCATCAGACTCATTGAATTCTGTATTCAATAGATCGGTACCTGAATCCTGTAATAAAAAATGAGACATTTACTTGCGCAAGCGATAGTTATTTATTAACGAAAATCAAAAGAATCTAAAGAATAATTATCTTTCGCAAAAATCATATTTATCAAAAAATTTGTTGATTTTTCGAATACACAGTAAATGAAAAAAATACAGTAAGCAATGGACCATACATAATAGAAGAGCGGACAATATACGTTGCTTTTAAATGGGTGATTTTTTTAAACATACCTCGGACGCTGTTTCCTTTTCTTCCACAACATTTTGATCTTTCAATTCTTTTTTAGCAATTCCAGATTTTCTTTTGCGACTATTTTTTTTCAAGGGAGGCATTATTCCTCACAATGTAAGGTTATGCACGTTAACACGTGCAACGTGCGGCGTGCCTTGTTTGTACAGCAGAGAATTATTATTATTTCATTTGGGTTGGCTCCGCTCGAGGCGTTGAACCACACGGCCGTGTGTATCTTTCCGAAGTTGTCTGCTAAAGGTGTTGAGAACGGGAAAAATTTTCAATTTTCAAATTCGAGAATCCGTCCAGTGAATAATTTATAGAAAACTCGCATAAAATAACATTTTTGAGCCTTGTTGATAATTTTTCCATGTTTTCATGGCGGAAATTGGAAAAATATTGCAATCAAAAGTTTTTCAGATTGCTCGGCCTGTAGCGCCGCGCGTGGATATGATAAGAACTGGAAAATTTCATCGATGTAAAAACATGGCGAACGTTAAAAAATCGAAAATCGTGTATGCCTTGATTGTTTCCTCATTATTACAAATTTTTTCAAAGACTTGCATTGCAAGTAAAAGTAGAATGATTGAACGGTTTTGCATTATCGATTGGTCTTGACATAGGTTGAAAAGCTCAACGCCAGTCAGAATTTCACATTTAACCTTGAAGAACATATGAATACATTCCAACGTTCTATATGCAAACGCACACATGCGTACATAAGAATAATAACAGAGGACACAAATATAGAAACGAAAATCCGGCAGTCGATCCCCCCTTTCCTACCAATCCCCGTTTGGCTCTGCTGTGCACGATTGTACGTGTATGCACACACTGGTGGGGTTACTAAATAATTACATATACGAAACACAGAGACGAGATAGAGAGCACCACAGCACCAGTCTTCTGTCGATTGCGCATATCGCCGGAGTGCTTCGTTCTCTCGGAACAAAACTTTTTTTCCAATCAATCGTGGCTCTAAAAAAACGATCGTAGCTGTATTTTTCCACAATTCCTTCGAGTCTCATCATCCGACTGACTATAAACATAAGGAGTCCGTTGTGCTCTGTTCAATCGTATTTTTTTCTCCCGTGTTGTTTTCATATCTTCCGCGGCGATGTACGACGGGCAAGGAAATTGCCGGAAAAGTGCTTAAATATACACTCGTGCACGTACTCACGTACGATTGACGTCGTGACATCTTGTATTGTGTTTTTGTTTTTTATCCACATGATATGTTCTTGCATACAAAAATCGTATGTCAGGGTACAACATTAACATCTGTACGTTCAACGAGTGAATGGTCTCGTCGTTTTCCGCGAGAGAAAAATTGTATACATCGCGCAAAGCTGAGACATCCCTTGTAAGTCAACAAAAGCCGTTTCCTTGTTTTAATAATTGCGAGTTTTTCTCTTTACAAAAAGTAATTCATCGACACTGCTCATACGTATTTTCCTTTTTCCCAAAAAGAGTTTTTGTATCGCTCTTTATTCTATATCATCAATTTTTGAATAGACCATTGGATATGTAGATGTATCACTAGGCGAGAATATATGAGCACACGAGGACACTGTTGTTAGGCTCGGGAGACGAATGCCACGAGAGAAGAGAAACGAGTAATGATACGTACAGTTATACAAATCGCTCTTTATATGCCACACGTATGCACGCTCCAATCAGTGAGATTATAATGTTTAGATTTTTGCTACACATAGTGTTTTTGATGACAAGATTTGTCATTATGCAATTATTCTTATTGATGTGTATTGAATTTAGTGAAGATTTAAATATTCAAGCTCGTGTAGACGTGACAGAACAGAAATTTAATAGAAAAGTAGAAAACCAACAGGCGATGAAGTTATCGTTAACTTTCGCTCCTCTCGTCACTATTAAAAAGAAAAAAAAGGAAACATGATGACAATTGGTTGTGGAAGTATAGCCATCAATGGGAAACCTCGTATACAGTCGATCGAATAACCTTGTTGCGCATCAACACTTTTACCTCGCTTTTCCTGACAAAAAAGAATGCTGTGTATATTATTGAAAGATAGATGCATCATCAAAGAGAAATTCGATCGACATTTCTTTTCGATTACGCGATCTCAATTTCTATATTTGTAAAAATTATTTCAAACAATATTTAAAAATATATTTTGTAAAAATTATTTAAAAAAATGTATGTTATAACTTATAGCCCTTAGGGTAATGTTTAAGTGTTCTATATCGTACGAAATCGAACATTCCCTCTGAAAATAAACAATTTTCGAAAAAAAAGACCCACGTTGTTTTCTTTCCATCAAAGAGTAATGCGATTCTCTTATTTTTTCTAAAATATGAAAAATCTTTGAGAAAACAGCAAATCCGTTTTGCATGTGTCCCTCTCGTACTTATGTGGATTAAAAATCACGTCAAGTAGAAATAGACGATGCAGACAAGACGACGCACTATACACTAAACGATTTTTTTTTTAAATTATCACCGATTTATGAACAACTCTTTGAGAGAATCAGATGCGTACGTGCGTATTTCATTCTCCGAAAACGAATTATGTACGTTCCGGAATTTTCATTAAATATCTGTATAAATTCGAACATTTTTTACCTTTTGTTAGGTGATAAGAAAGGGCACTCTACCAGAGTTCGTGGAGCGTGATTAATTCAATGGGTTTGGACCTTCAATGAAAAGGGTGTATGACGATAAAAAAAGAACGGCGCCTAAACACGTTCAATAAAATACACCGTTAATAAAATGTCAAACGTCAATCCCATCATATTTTTTCTTGTGCGGGGGTATCTCGAACCTAGTCTGCTCGTGTATAACTTTTTATCGAATTTTCTTGTTTCGAATAGAATGTCAGGATTCGCTCAAAATAATTTCTCACTAGGCATTATTGTGCTCTTTAACTAAAGATGTAATATATAAAAAAAAACTTTTTTAAAAAAGTAAAAAAGCACGCCAAGTAATGAAATAATTTTTATAAAATAATACAAAATTATTTCGTTGCCATATTTTAACAAAGTTTGCATACATTCCATAAATAAAAATTGGTGGTACGGGTAAATCTAAAAATATTCATTCATTGAAGAAGAGTAAAAACACAAAGGGTCAGCGCGAGTGAAATTTTTTCTCCACGAATTTCTTCCTCAATATTGAAAAATTCAGCTCAAAAAAGCACGCCAAGTAATGAAATAATTTTTATAAAATAATATAAAATTATTTCTTTGCCAAGTCAAATTTGAACGAAGTTTGCATACATTCCATAAATAAAAATTAGTGGTACGGGTAAATATAAAAATATTCATTCATTGAAGAAGAGTAAAAACACAAAGGGTCAGCGCGAGTGAAATTTTTTCTCTACGAATTTCTTCCTCAATATTGAAAAATTCAGGTCAAAAAAGCGGCGATACATTCTTTTCGATCCAAAGAACGGCGATACGGTCCAATTTTTGATGACAATTCATTTCTAAATTGACAAATCCGTAATTTACGAAATCTGGGTGGTCACGTGAATGTGATTGCTCTCGAATAAAATACATTGTACATATTTAAAAATAGAGGGAATTTTTATTTTACATACATTTCAAACAAAAGTTTATACTTTTGCCTTTTCGAGCATAAAAGATAAATAAATAAATTCTTCTTTGTTTCCAGACAGAGTGAAATAGGATTGAAGCATTGACGTGAAGAATTCATGGAGTTGCGATGATGAAATCAAAGTGGAAAAATCGAGGAGCGCGAGAATCAATTAACACGACTGAGATCACGCAGAATCGCAAAAAAAATAGAGAGCTAAGGTTTCGTATAAAAACGTTATAGTAGAACGAAGAAGAAGAAAGAGGGTTGACAAGGTGAGAGCGTAAAATGATGACGGCAATGGCAAGGCTGCCCTGTAAGCAGCAAAACATTTCCGCGAGTCAGCAACTTCCATCAAGGCACGGGAATAACAACGCTACCGGTAGTCACATTCTCGACGGCAGGGTTTACTGGTCGATGCATCAAACCAGCAGACATCCCATTCCTCCTCCCTACGTCAGAAATCCACCTCGACAACATACGGATAATACAGGTCAGTTTATTTTCCTTAACGGCATCAATCATGAGCAAAAATTACGAGTTTTTTTCTCTGCGGATTTCTCCCTCAATATTCTGTGATTTTTTAAAAATTTAGTTACGCACTTCCTATGAAAAAAAATATGAAAAATTTATATAATTAATTTTGTAAGTCGATATTATTATACGCCGCAATGTGAATTTTAAATTGAAAAAATTCTATTCGCTTACAGGAAAGAGGAAAAGTGCCGTGGAGCTTTTACAAGAAACCAAAGCATTTTATGTGAAAAGCGAAATCGTCCTTGATCGCAAGCAGGAGTTGAAGAACAGCGGACACCTCCAGGTCGCGGCATCGATAGCACCAAGCGCACCTCCACGGTTACTCAGAAAATGTGCTAATCCTGTCGCCTGTAATATCCAGCAACAGATTCAACAATGTCAACAACCGTCGCAACAACCGCCGCCATCGTTGCAGCAAAGCTCAGTCTCGCCACAAATGGCCAATGCAGCTTCGGCTTGCTGCTGGGCCAATTGTCGGGATCAGGACAGACGTAAGATTTTTATTGGGATCAACATGAAAATTAGAGGCAAAAGAAATAAAAATTACTTTATTGATATTTTCTTACAGCTGATGGAATTCTTAGTCCTCAACGATCACTGCCTCCACCAGCTTTACCACCAAAAAGCCCGCGCCCCATTCCGGTACCGCAAAGACGTGCCATTTCTGGACCTCCCGGTACCACCGGGGGTGATCAACTGCAAACTAAATTACGGAGATTGTTGAACACCGATAGCAAGGAAAATGTTTTCTTGCCGGACGCAACGTCGAACGTGTTGCAACCGAGCAACGTGACAATCGCTCGTGATCACTCGATAGATAAGTTTTGTTATTTGACCGGAAGTCCGTCGACCGGTTGCCGTGACGACGACCGCGCTTTGGTGAGCACATTTCATAAATTTGATGGAAAATATTTTATATGAAAGTTTACCGATCCATCGAAAAATAGAATGAATACGAATACTCACTATTTTTTATTCGTTACAATTTGTGTAATAATCGTTGTTTATTTCAGCAATGCAATGTACCTGCAGATATAAGATTCAAGTTCGGTCGAAGCAATTCGCACTCTCACACGTCCGGGAAGGCGCGCAGCAAGTCGACCACATCGCCGCCTACGGATGGCTCAATGGTTGTCTGTCATAAATCATTACCAGATCTCCACACGAGTGCCCGACGTCGAGCTTCACTGTCGCCAAGGGCCTCGAGTAAATCTTCATCGAAAACTACGGGATCCAACCGAGAACAGCATCACCAATCAACACTCAATTGTCCTGATTGCGAAACGAGCTCCGATTATTCGGATCATAGTTTCAAGCGGGACAGCATCTGTTATCGAAGGTGCGAGATGATATTCACATCCACTTAAATTGGATCGACATTCTTAAAATAAACGTTAGTAATAGATTCAGTCTGGTTTTCAATTTTAAAAATTCCCAGACATGAATATGCATATAAAAGAGTATCGAATGTGATACGGGTTAGAGCGTCAGTCAGTTGCGGACAATCTCTAGTGGGGAAAAATTTAAATAGGGGAAGGCAAGAAAATATTTGCAAAATAGGCTGTTAAAACGCGAAAAATTCTGTGCGAAGTAAACTTCGGTGACCAGCTATCTAAAACGCATAATTTTATTCTTCAATTAATTTACAGTTCACGGAATATCAGGAGGTCTATAGGTTCAGGCGGTGGTGATGCGAGCAGTGTTCTCTCTTCGGGTGGCAGAACACAAAAATCTTCTGGTTCGAGTAAACTTAGTCACGGAGCAACGGCTAGAGACTCTGGCGGTTCATCGGGTCACTGCACTCATCGTAGCGAACCACCACCACGAATACAAGTATGAGCATAGCCAGCTATGAATAGCTCTTTCGTTTTTTCCTTTTCTCTCTTCTTTTAATTTTCCTATATGCGGACGTGTTGCATGGCACGTATTAACAATGAGAAATTCACGCAGGATTGCTGGAGTCACATTAGGAGAGATAGCGGTGCATCAACTCAGCATTCTACAGAAAAAGATAGATCCAGGAAAGGTAGTTACGGTAGTGGCACCTCCGCCTCGGTCGTAAGAAATTTTAGTCCCGATAGCGATAGCAGCAACAGCCAAACAGATTATAGTCCGACACGCAACACGCGGTAATAATATAAAAACTCTCGTTGATTTTCATATTTTTTGTGACAATGGAATAAATATTTATTGACTCTTTTGCAGATATTCTGACGGATGGAAAGAGGGTCGCAGTCGGCCTATATTGCGATCAAAGTCCGACATAAGCGATCGTTACTGGCGTCACGAGAATGGGCGTGGTAAAAAGAGTTCATCCCGTTCATCAGCGAGATCGATCAGCCAGTTGGAGAATTTCTTTGATCGTCTCGGTCTCGATCCCGAGAATTATCAAGTAATGACGGAGCCAAATTCGAAAACGTCATCGCCCGTTTTTTTCGAAAGTGTCAGCTCGGTTGATTCGGCGCTAGGCCTTTACCCCTGGACCGGAAATAACCAAGCATCCAACGGTGGACAGCAGCCGTGGCAGCCGAACAATTGCAGCATAGGTATGGGTAATGATGAAGCTAATCAAAGGGTTAGTGATCCACCTAGTATCGTTGAGAGAAACGCGAGGATCATTAAATGGCTCTGCCAGTGTCGAAAACTTCAATTTGGGTACAGTTAAACTTACTATAATTCGGATACACGAGACTTCTTGAAATGATCATTAAGACGTTGATTCGTACATAATAAAAAACGATTCAACGCGGATCGAGTATTGCGCTTCGATATATTTTTTCGCAGCAGAGAATTATTTTGACTGCCGCCATTTTTGGAATTCTTTTTCTATCAAATTGTTGTCACATTTTCGAATACTTTCGTGCCATCTATCTGCAGATTCATTTACCGTTTTACCATCATGACGATGTGCACAGTTACGGTATAACATCATCAACTGTTGTACGTTTAGGTTTTTGTTTTCTTCAGATAATATATTTGGTTTTATGTTTGAATATAAATTATTGTTATCGAGATTAATTGTAGTTAATTTTATACAATATTATACGAGACTTTTCGTGAACTGATAAGCAGATCAAGGAAAAAGAAATACAAGAATGTAGGAAATTTTTTTCAAGCAAATTATGAAGACAGAATGTGTAAATTAAAGAGAAAAAAGTTACAATCACCATTCGGAGGACGAAGATAATGAATGAATCTTCAAAGCATGAAAAGCTTTTCGAAATTCGAGTTCTCGATTTTATCTAATGGCTAAAAGACCAAATTTATATGAATCTGTGTAACATACATCACTAGAAAAATTTCTGACGAGACAATTCATGTGATCTATTATTTTATGTTTCTTATTTAAATCTGTTAGAATCATATTCTGACAATGAATTGATAAAACGAAAATGATGCCTTTAAAGTTGAAATTGAAAAATGATTAATCGTGAAAAATCGCGAGTTTTATGAAAAATTAACAATTTTAGTCATTTACAAATATGTTTACGTGAACTATTATTCATGTTGATAATTTTATTATTCCATGATGGTTACTATTCTTTTATTTTAAAAAAGTAAAAAGTAATATATTAGTGATTACGGAATATATAAAAAACAGTATATTATGTCGACCTGACCGTACATACATAATAACGGACGATCTACTTTTCAAAAACGATAAAGTGATTGTCGAGAAGTTGAAAAATCTGTTAAAAATATATTTATTAGTATTGAAAGGATCGTGGTTTGGAGTTAAAAATGAAGAATCCGATAATGTTCATAATATATTTAAAGAATTCCAATATTATTATGATAATTATTAAATTATTATTAGCGCTGCAATTGTTATAAATATTAATAAAAATACTGTATACTTCTATAATAAGGATAAAAAGGTATCCGCTCACTGCAATTTGAATCTCAATGGAATATTAACTATTCTAATTTCGTGATTGATTAAACTGTACGAAATAAAAAAGATCTTTCAATATCTCAAAATCGTAAGGATTAAAGTTTCAGAACTTGCATTTCAATCTTATGAAAAGTAATCACGACGAGCAGATTTTACATGTAATGGGTGAAAAATCAATAACAATTTGATAATCAATAATACGTTTTTGCGCAGCTTCAGTTAAGATTTAGCATTCCAAACTCATGAGAACTTGTACTTACGAGTATCATATAAAAAACAAATATAC
This sequence comes from Cremastinae sp. B BG-2022a, assembly GCA_030522605.1. Classification (NCBI taxonomy): domain Eukaryota; kingdom Metazoa; phylum Arthropoda; class Insecta; order Hymenoptera; family Ichneumonidae; species Cremastinae sp. B BG-2022a. The sequence continues at coordinate 138,136 of JAPYYX010000011.1, read as the reverse complement.
GGTTGGCGATTGTATTATTGATGCGATACATATATATAAGATATTCTTGTACAAAACGTTTTAGTTTTTTAGATGAAAAGAAGATATATGTGAATCGAGAATCTACGAATGCAAAGATATACGTTTATGTACATTATCGACTTTCGATGCGTCTGGTAAAACGACAAGGAAACAAATTGCAAATATGTGTCTATTCATAATTTCTCAAATACTAAACCTTTTAAATAAGTCCTTAAAATTCATATAAAAAAGACAAAGAATATTAAAGCTTAACAGTAGATCGTAGATTTATGCTTGACAAAAATTCCAGTGTAATAATATTTTACGGGAATGAGAAAAATTATTTGGCGTTAGTTTAGCATCATATAGAGGTTCAGGAAAAAGAATCCCAATGTTTGTACCGGATGCATTTAACAAAAGTTAACATTAGGGTATAAAAAACACGAAAAAGCTGTCAAAATTCAGATAAGACTAATCTCTGTATTTATTTATTTTTCAACTGTACATGATCACATACTGTTTTTATCTTCGAACGCATGAAAACGTACTTTAACGATCATAAGTATATAATAATAACAATAAAAAATAATGAGCTCTAACACTCCCAAGTTTATATTTATAAAAATTCAGTCCGATGGGTAGTAGAAACATTATCGAAAAATACCGAAATGGTAAAAGTTATATGAGAAGACAAGGTGTATTACAAGAGGCATTTATTAAATTATAAATATGTTATATATTCAATTTATAGGATGTGTTATCTTTAAGGAAGGATACTTTTATAGTCTCGCCTTGAAATTATTTTATTTAATAAATGTGCAAAGATGAGTCATGTGAACGAGGCTTTGAAATTGAATTCCAAAAGGTTGCTCATGATTTTTTAAGCTTTTAATGTAGTAATTTTTAATGGAGAGGAAATTCTCTGCAGCTTCTCGCAAATTGCATTCAATTCTTCGGTTGGGTACTTAAATTTTTATAATTTTTAAATCTATTTTTTAATGATATTTCAGAAAATTGCCTAAATGATTTTTTAAAACTTTGTGGTTTGTGACAATACTAGCTTGAAACAAAATTTCAATCAAGTTCGCTTATTTTTTACTGTTTTTAAATTTATTTTTTATCGAATTATCTGGAAAATTTCCATTTTTGGGAAACGCACATATGTAAAAAGATGATCAAATATTAAAATCGTAAATGTAAGTTTCTTTAACAAAAAAATTTAGTATGGAATGCCTCATGTACTGGAATATTTTGAAGGCGAAACTAAAAAAATATACTTCATTAAATCTATATAATACATCCTAACATAAGTATGTATATACTATAGTATGTTGACCAAATGTCTATTAGAAATTTTATCTCAATTCCAAGACAGCGAACGCTTGAAAGCTCTTCATCATTAACCCTTTCGTTGCCGCTCCGCTAGGGTGACGTTATTGAATGTTTTTTCTAATACTTTTCAGAATTTTTTTCCAATAGTTTCTGAAGAAGATTCGAGCATATCTTCGCCTGCTCGGATTCGTTTAACGTGTAAAGGCAAAATCATTGAGCGAAATGATTTTCAGGATGGTTCGTTGAAAATTAGCTTTGACGTTCTTTGACATCATATTAGACAGTGTGCAAAATTTGTAGAAACTTTATGCTCGACATTATGCGAATAATTAGAATATATCGTTCCCACCTTCGCAAATCTCAATTTTCACACGTGATGATGTATTGCAGATTTGACCTAGCATAACGTTAATCCGTAAAGATCGATTGGTCCAATACGAAACAAAATAAAAACACTGACGTGTCCCCGGCACCCGTAACGAAAGGGTCAAGAGACACACCTTGAATGAATTTTTTTTTTTTTTTTTTTTCGTATTTCTTTGCTGCTGTCGTAAAAAGCAATTTACACGTGCGTCGGGTATTTATTAATAAATGTCAAAAGTACATTGTATAAATCAATGAATATTGATACCACGGTATCAATATGCATGTGGGTGATAACGCACTTCAAAAATGTTATTTTGTCTAAACATATAACTCAAAGCCATTTACATTATTTATTTACGACTTTTAATTATCGCACGATAATCATAGACATTTTTCAATCGAGTCGATTGACGTCGAACATCGTTCGTAAATCTAATTCTTGTTTGGAACTGCTGCTTAAATACTTTTACATTAAATACAAAATACTTTTACATTAAGAACAAAATCGACTGAGCGGGCAATCACTGTCATGTTATACGACTGTGCAGAATTGTTCGTGTATATATGGAACGATAAACAAAATACATATATACATACAATATACGATAAATTCATGATACTGCAAGACTTGTGTGGTTGATAATATTTAGAGCTATTTCTATAGACTCCGAGAAGAAAATTATAAAAAAATTGTGATTAGATCGTCGAACAGCAGCGCAATTATATACTTATAGCAAAAAAGATATGAGAAAAAGATATTACTTTTACGCAAAAATTGCTTTTTTATAATCTAGTCATATGTAGAATGAAATATATATTATGTTTTATGTCGAATGATAAAAAAATATATTACTTCATCTAAACACCATTCAAATTCTAAAATGTTTTCGCCCAATCGTCACGAGATATGAATGTTTATTATTATATATTAGGGATTACTTGGAAATGTTACACTCAATAAAATGTTTGATGCTGATGTAATAAAAGAGAAAAGTAAAAAAAAGTAATAAAAGGAGCTTAATTGCAATAATTTTATGTAAGTAATTTTTTATATCACAAGTCAGTCGATCGTAATCGATGAAGCACGATCGAGGAAAGTTTTATCAAACGCAAGTCAATAATGCCGATAAAATAATTTCCTGACTCCAAAATTTTCATTTGTTGGTAACGCTGCTTTCTGTATAAGTGTTGGAACAGTAACGCCCCGCGAAAAAAGATCATGGCGAAGACTCGAAGCTTCTTTTAAAAATCAAGTGCGCGTAAAAAGCATGTAATACATATGCCTCAAGTCGATGACGTGTCTGCTTTTGTCGAGTGCTCTTTGGCCGGAAGAACTCGTACCCCAACAAACGATCGGCTGTGTCAGATATTTAGTGATGTGGACTTCATAGTAGTGAAAATATGACGAGAATGGACATTATTATAAAATATTTGTTTGTCTTTTGTGTTATCTTAGCAAGTGCAATTACACCATGTGTCGCTGAAATATCGGACAGGCGGTTATGTTTCGATCCAAAATGCTCTGGTAAATGAAGCCATAATATTGCACTTCAGTCGTTTTTACGTTTGTCATCGTTGTCCCAAAATTTAAATATTCTCTTTCTGCATCTTTATTTTTTACTGTTTACTATTACCCTTTTTTTCCTTAAAAAAAATCAAGAAAATGTATCTTTGTATTATTGTGTAGAGACAAAAATGTAGATTCAGGAAAATCAATGAATTGGCTGTAGTTACTAATTATTCGTTTTAAAACATTTCCCAGTGGTCGTCTCAACAGCGATTACATTGACCAAGTACAACTCCAACGATCCTGCTATTTTGTCATTCGATAGTAACGTACCAGTGAACGTATACAGCAAAGGTGCTGGCAAAAGGAAGGAGTTGTGGGGCGTTGAGGTATGTATCTGATTCACACTCTTGTAGAAATTATTAAATTACTTTTTTTTCGTATTCTAATCATTAAGTACATTCACTATTTCCTTAAGTAAAAGATTTCCCTCATAACTCTTGTAATCTGAATTTTTTACTGTCATTTTCAGATAAATGAAAAAAGAGGTTATGTACCGAACCATCTGATACTTGAAAAAAAAGTATTCAAGAGGACATTAGTTCATGAGGTTCCTACTGAGCTTATCACCAACAAAAGTGACAATGTGCCAAATTCAAAAGAGGAAACTGAAGATGCTCAAAACTTAGAAGATGATAACAATGTGGAAGTAAATGAAATGATAAAACCTGATCAGATATCTCCATCTTTCGAGGTTCACGATGGTACTACGATACCTCTGGCTGTTAGTGAAAGTCAATCGGAGCCTAGTTATGCCACCAGCACTCCTCACGGTAGTTCTGAAGTTGATGAGCAACCGATACTGAGCATCCACCCGAAAATAGAATCCACAGAAACTTTGAAGAATTATGAGAATGATAATCTGATCGAAGATGCAGAAAAGTACTTACAATTGACTGGTCACAGTGAGGAATCATTGACAAACGAGGAAACAATCACCAAAAACTTGGAGAATGAATTGTCAGATAAATCTCTTCCAGTCAGTTTCAAAATCGAAACTGAAAAAATATTTGATGATCTGGCAAATAGCTCCGAAATTAGTACAGATCAAGTGACAATCTCCAGTATCGACGAGTCGTCAAAGAACGTAGCCCCTTCTAGTCAGGATGGATTAACAGAATCAAGAATACCAGATGACGATTTATCCAAGAAAATTATCGATAACACATCGGATAATTCTGAAAAAGAATCACACGTCGACGAAAATAATAACGTTAAATCGAATGATGAAAAAGAGCAGTTGATTTCAGTTGAAACACCCAAGGAAGAGATTTCAGAACAAATATCACTGTCGCAACCTATTGAATCTGTAGAAGAGAAAACTGCTGAGAAACCATTGGAAAAGGTTAATGAAGATGAAAGTCCTGAGAAATCTGCAGAGAACACAACAGAAGTGATGATTGAAAAAAATCTTGAGAAAAAGGAATCAAATGAAGATTTTACTGTACTGTCTGAAGTTCTAGACGCCCAGAAAGATACGAATGAGGAAATCGAGAAAAATAATGAAAACGTTACCCAGGAAATTGAAAATGCTTCGTTGCAAAAAGAAGAAGAGAAAGTACGGAATCGACGTGACTTGACAGAGCCAAGTGAGAATTTGGATAGTTCACAAAAAAAATTGGAAGGGTCGGATCTGGAGGTGAAAGGAGAAGAGGATGTGAAAAAAACCAACGACGTTGAAAAAGAAATAACTGAAAATACTGAAAAAATGGATTCATCAGTAAATGATAAAGAAAAACTCGAGAGTCAAGTTAGCTCTATGGAAAACGATAAAACATCGGAGAGCTTGGAAAATGAATTGAAAGAATCGAAAAGTGAAGTCTTGAGTGAAAATAAAGTTTCTGTAGATGAAGGAAATCCCATTGAAAAATTGGACGCAGAAGAATCTACCGAAGATGTGCCTTTAAATTTAAATATCATGAATCCACTTTTTAATAGTTTATCAATGCTGTCTTCGATGGTGAAAGGTGTCAACAATTTACCATCTAACGCTGAGACTGAGATCTTGAACGACCAAAATTCTAATGAACAAGATGTGAAGATGAGTAAAACAGATAATGAAATTGAAGCCCAGAATGTTAAGATTGAAACCGAAATTAGAGTTGATGATTCCTCCAAGGATGTTGACAAAACTATTGATAACGAAAGTAACAAAGCAAAATCTGAGACAGAGGACAAAAAGAGCCAGGAAATCACAAATACGTTTGAACACGATGATAAAAATAACGTAGAAATTAAGGATAAAAAAGATGAGGGCACTGCCGATAGTAATGAGAAAGGTCACGATTCTCTTGCTGACAATTCTGTCCAACCTGGCGTCTATAAAAGAGATGAAATTGCAGGATTTGGTCAGGGCAAAATTCCTGTTGACGAAACTCCCAGCTTCAATGGGTTTCCGGGAAATAGAAATTTGTTGAATGTCGCGAGTACTCTTCCACCTGATAATTGTGAGTACAAAAAGATAATCAATTTGATTATTAATATTTTAATTTAAATTACGTCAAATTTAATTCTTGACAATGTGTTTTAATCAACAGATGTTAAAAACGAAATTGAAACGAATAACGAGGACTTGTCAGATGATGGTGTTTCGAAAATTGGTACTATGCCAGATGATAATCTGGAAGGTTCTTGCCATCTTGAAGGCAATTGCCAAAAGCCTGAAAACTTCGATGAGGACCATAGTTCTGTAGAAAAGGTAGATTTTGGTATTTATTTAACATTTTTAATCCATCAAATAACTGAAATAATTTTCTAATTTCTCTATGTACGAAGAAATTACATTTTCTTTTTACGTATTTCCAACGTGTAAACTTTTGGGATTGCAGGCCGAGGGTACCGTTGAGGAGGAGGTCGATATTATGAATGTAATCTCATTTGGACGTAACTATTGGGAAACTTTTTCGTACGTTGTTATAACAGCATTTACAACTTTGCTATTTTCACTCGGATATTATTATATAGAGGTAAGTTTTTAAAAAATCTAATTAATCAGAATCGAAAAAAAACCATTTTGAAATAAATTATTTTTTAATGCGCTTCATTATCACATTCAGAAATCAAGAAGAGACGGTCAATACATAGCGAAAATAAACGAATTGGAAAAGCAACTTTTGGTGTGCAGCAAAGAATGTTCAGTGCTGGATGATACTCTGAAGTCTACTAAAAATAAAGTAAGTTCTAAATGATATGTAATAATGAACAGACGATATAAATGAGAAATGTTGATACAGTTGGACTCCATCGAAGATGAATCTTTTGGATCCAACGAAATGGTCGCGTCTTTGAAAAACGAATTAGAAACGTCGCAGGTGAACAAGATTTTCTATTCTTGTACTTGTACTCACATTATTTTTTATGAAATTAATTAAAAAATTTTTAATATAAATTCCCAATAGACAGCAAGATCGGAATTGGAAGATCAAGTGGCAATGCTGGAAAAAGAATTAGAGAACGCAACCGAAGCAGGTTTCGAATTAGAGCGCATGTTACGAGAAACTCTTTCCACCAACAATGAGGACAATCCGTTAGCGCAGTCCATCGAAGATCTGCAGACAAGGCTTAATGCTCAACAAGCAGCGAATGAAGCTCTCACTACTGCACTCAATCTGAAAGCTCAAGAGGTAAAGCTAATTTTATTCATTAAAAATAATCAGAAGGGTGGCTGAACGTATAATTTTTGTCTGATTTTTCATTGATTAATAAATAAATTTCCATCAACATTTGAACCACGCACCATTCTTCTGATCGACGAAGGAATCTGTTTAAAAATACAATTACAAGGGTTGACGAAAAAAACAATTGGTAGCGGGGTTTTTTTTGAAAATAGAAAAGAAAAATTTTTGATAAATTTTAATATTTTCCCTTGTTATTGCATTTAATACCCCAGAGCCTTATTTGCACAATTTGCCGTTTCTTTTTCATTGATTTGTTTTCTTTCAAGCAGCATGAATTTGACACAGCTGAGGTCTGTGTTCTGTAAAACTTGCTGAACTAATTATTATCTTGCATTATTTACAATCCTTCATGAATTTTCATTACAGAACGAGAGCTTAATAGTTGAGCTCAAAAGTGTTACGCAAAAGTCCGAACAACTGGAAGTTGAAGTTACTCGTCTTAGCGAAGATCTCAAGCAACAACATAGCCTGAAGAACAACCTGGAACAGACTCTTCTTGAAAAAGTCCAGGATCTCGAAACACAGGTCAAAGACGTAAGTTATCCATTTTATTCATTTCAATATATTGAAGCAGTCATAAAATTTATTCTTTATTAAGTTTTTCTTCTACAAAAAAAGTATTTATTTATTTATTTTTATTTTTTATCCGGATAATTCGACATCATTTTAATCGAGCAATGTTTGAGCTCTTTTTCCGGACTTGTATCACAATATTCTTTTTCTTCGCCAGATATCCGCAGAGAGAGTAAACTTACGGAAACAGCTCAATGGAAAAGAAATGGAATTGAAGGATTTGCTCGAAGTCGTTAATCAAATGAATATAAATAATTTGGATTTTGAGAAATTATATAATGTGTCGAAAATTAAGGCTGAAGCGAATCAACTCATGGAGGAACGGGACGAGCTGCAGGCGAAATTGAGCGAAGTAGAAGGTGCACATCAGCTGCTCGAAGGTATATCTCAATTGCTTACAAAAAAGAAAAAAAACATTGGATTACATTATTATTTTGTCAACAGAACACGTAAAACTCGTTGACGAAGAAGTGTCTTCATTGAGCGAACAGTGCAAACTCGCAGAAAAAGCAAAAAGAGATGCAGAAACGCGGGTCGAAGTTCTATCGAACTACTTCAAAGAAAAAGAAGCTCAACGACAAAAGTAACTCGTTCTATTTCCAAATTGAAATTCATTATTAGGGAAAATCTCCTCTCATATTTATCAATGCTTATATATTTATTAAAAAATGTTATAGGGAAGAGTCAGTATGGCTTCAAAAACAGGGCGAAGTTTCTTCGACAGTTGAAAGGTTACATACAATGCAAAATGAAATCCATAATTATAAGTGAGTATGATCGAAACCTTTACAATGACGATAAATGTCGTATTGAGAATTCTCTAATATTTATTTTTTCTCTTTTTTCGTAGACAACAAATAGAAATGTTGAAACGTGAAATACTCAACCAGGAGAGAGAATACAAAAATCAAATAGCCTCACTGGAAACGAAATCTCACGAAAACTGGGTAGGCTAGAATACTTTTTTTCTGCATAAAACTGATGTGAATTTCACAGTAACGATTTTGTTTGGCAGGTACTAGCGAGGCAAAACGAACGTCGCCTTGAAGAGTCCAAGACAGAAGCGGGTCAATTAAGAAATCGATTGACCCTAATCGAAAAAAACCTCAACGATGGAGATCCAGAGGCAAAACTTCATCGTAAGTATTGTTCACTATAATTGTACTCTGAGTTGAAAATTGAAAATCCCAGAACGTTAATTATATTATCCTCCAATATATAAAAGTCAAATCCTCGACTAACAAATTTTTCGTCGCAGCATGCTCGTGTATTACAGCAGTAAAGAAGCCGGAAAGGCTGAAAAAGTTTTATATCTCGTAAAAAAACTTGATTTGAAAATACAGGTTTGGAAGCGAACGGAGAGACGGCGACGTCGCCACAATCATTCATTGGAGCGGAAGCCTCGAGTTCGCCAATTATGTTTACCGGTTCCTCGGGTGTTCCACTGCCACCGCCACCCTCCTACCTGTACGGTCCCCCGATCCCACCTTTCATACCACCACCGCCTCACTCTTCTTCCGATATGCAGTACGAGGTCGGCCAGAGGCCACCGCCTCTCGGTGGACGATTAGCCTCGCCGCCGCCACCTCTTCTGCACTCAATGAATTCCGGGAGGTACGACAATTCGCGGTCGCCACCGCTGCCGTCGCATCTCGTGTCGTCCTCAATTATTCCACCTTACGGCTCGCACCGGTCTTTCCCGCCTCCGCTCCATCCGCCGCCACCTCCTCCTTCTCACGGCGTGCACTTACCTCCGCCGTTGAGTAGTTCGAGCTCACACACGTGGGACGACGAAACGCCGCCTTCTATACGAAATTCGGGCTTGCATCATCACCACCATCATCCTTTTCATCGAGATAATCAGCCGAGAGCTCGCAATCACAAAGGTTCGTGACTTTGAACAGCGAGCGCATACAAGCCAAACGAGCAAAGTGTAAAGGAACGAATTGAAAGAGAGATCTTCGGACGCAGATCGACATGCATGGATTTTCTTTTTCCTCCATTCCCTCAGACATCCTTTTTTGTTTCTTAGTATTAAAATGATAATGTTTTCGTTTTTCTGTCATACCACGTTCGTAATTGTTACTTTTCTCGATTTGTTTGCTTCAACGCATGCCAAGGACGCAAGCGCTTCTCTAAAGTGAGGCAATTTTGGAGCACTATGGAGGGAAATAATAATAACTCCAAGTAGTTGAACACACCGTTCGGGTTACAGGTTCTCACGATCGTACTATTTAGTTTTTTTTGCACTGGTCTCTTTTTCCGAGCTAGTTTTTGATTATTTCGGTTGTAACGAGATGCTTTTCACTCTTATCATGCATGTTGAATATCGGAAAATATTTGTAACTAAATCAATGTGAGTCCTGAATTGGACAAAGTTTAATGTTTTTTCGTTGCCCGTGAATGAAGCTTTTACATTTTATCATGATTAGCACAAATATTAAAGCAAATTATGTTTTTTACAGGTTCCTTACATTCGTCCGGAGAATCGTTGGACAAAAATTTGTAGTGGGCAAAATTCAAATCGTGTCCCATGCGACATGGGTGATATGGAGGTGAATGGATATGTCAATTCACCGATTCCTCTGTACAGTAATATTAGACGAGCGCAGATAATACTGTCCAGAAACGTTGTAAAAATGAATTCACGTTCGATAGTATGGAGTTGTATGTCTTCGCGTTTTGAAAAACGAGATGGGAGAATTTTGTCTATTTAAAGTGCTAACGAGCGATAATATTTTGGTTATTGATTGTCACTGCGTGACATCAAAATAGCGGCGAGCGGACAATGTTAAATTTCATATTGCATTGATGGTCGGTCCCGCGTAATATTACCAAAATAATGGGACGGAAGTGTAACTCGAACGAGTATATTCGTTTCGTTTTCTGCTTTATACGATTTCCCAAATAACGATATCGTACTCCTGAGGTTTTTCATAAAACAGAAAGATAGTTTCCGTGGTTCCAAGAGTTATCATTCTATGTGAATCGATCCAGAAATACTGTTAATGATGATTTTAACGAATTGAAATAAATTGTAATTTATTATTACACATTTCATTATTATGTACAAAAGTTGAATCCCACAAAAAATAGATTTACAGATTTCTCGCATTTCTTAGCAATACCTTAAATATGTTTGTTTAAGATATTACAGATTTTCTAATTACCTTACATACTTTTAACGGTATTCTGACGAGAGCTCTTCAAGAAAATACACGATGGAAACATTTCCGTAATATAAAGTGAATTTTTTTAAAGCTTATCGCAGCACTTTGCATCTTTATATCGGGATTGGAGGAATGTATTGAAATATCGATTGATCTATGTCGCAATGTTTAAAATAACATTAAATCCTCCTAGGATTTCTCTCACTACGTTTCATTTTAATTGTTTTTTATTTTCTTCTGTAGTATTAAATTGCGATTGTAGAAATTTTTGAGTAACGAGCTGCGCATATAGCAAGTAGGCGAAAAGGGAAATTAAGGTATCTTTTGTTTCTTTTCAACGAATCATTCATCAAGCAACATTTCTAAATTCCGTTATATCCATTTTTTTTGCTCTTTAAATATTTTTTACGCCATAAAAACGACGAAGAATACAAAGAAAAATATCAATACACCAAAAATTTTAATCATCAACCACCGATTGTTCGTGACAGATTGGAAATATTTTAAAATTTCAGTGTGAGCCGCATCGACGTTGAGTTCCGTATCTTCAATGTTACTATCTATCCTGAAATAATGTAGCAAAAAAATTGTATCCTAAACTCGTTCCTTGATTTTTTCAGATATCAGTCATCTACAAAATTGTATTTTTGTTTTCTCACCTTTCAACCATCTCTTCCTGTTCTTTGACCATGTGTGCAAGTTGCTGAAAAATCCCTCCCAACTCCACTATAGTTGATTCTATATTTTGCATAGTCTCAGCCCTTGACTGAACGTAGGAATCCTGAAAGCAAAAAGATACGGAAGTTTACATTTTTTTGAATTAGCAGAAAAGAAACTGAAACTTGTCAATATAGAATTGGAAAACAAATGAAGAATGTGTTCCTTACAGTGTCATCTCGTATAGATTGCTGCATCATCAATTGCTGGTCCATTCCCGTCTCTAAATCTATACTGACAGATCCAGCGGAATCTTGTTCAAGAAGAAGGAGAGAACCCTGTTTTCCTGAAGTTACACTAGGGGGTAGCATCCTTGATACAGTGCCTTGAGTGAATTGTTCTCTTCTGTTTTGCTCTTCTCTCATGTTCTGCAAAAACAAAACTTCTTTTATGCCCTGCTTTTTGTAATATTCATTTGGAAAAACAATAATACATTACCTCTGAACGAACTTCTAGAACACTTTTAAAATGATTTGACATATTGGCGAGTTTGGACTGCAGAGTAACAACTACAGACGAGGAATGAGATGCTATGTGATGACCCTGAGAATTGGATTCTCTCTGCTTTCTTCCCAGTTCTTGTAATTTGGCTATTTGCTTATTAAGACTACTCAGATCCGTCTTTATGATGTTCGTTAATTCTTCTATCTCGATTTGTCTGTCGTTGAATATAGATTTCTTTTTGGCCACTAAAATCATAAATAGTTCTTTTAATATCATGTGTATTGGAATTTATAATTTTATTAAACAGTTGTGTATTCAAATACTGGTGAATCTTACGCATAGTTAATTTTTCCAGCTTGGTGTATGTGCTGGCAATGTTTTTTCCAATATTTTGAGCTATCATCATGAATTCAGAGTAGCTCTGTATGTGACGAGCCTGACGGGGTCCTCGAGCGGTAACGCGAGCCGATGTTCTCCCCTGCATCGTTCTTATTGCATTCGCAAATTCGTTGCTACGGTCGCGTGACGTCATGACTGCTGGTACAACTTTGCCACGCTCTTTTGTATCCTCGTTACCGTCCAAATTTCCAGCAAAGTTCACTCTCCCATTGTAATTATTATCATCATATCCGGTAAAATTATTAACATCGCTATCCGCAAAATCTGAAGATCTTACAGGGAAATCATTATTCAGCTCCGAGAGACCACGTCTTCTGCGAGCGGGCATCGCATCCTCGGTGTTTCACTTATCAACATTCAAAAGGTTTATTTTACTATTATGTTGTATTACGGGACTGCACTGCACATACACTGATGCTGAATGACAATACCGTTTTCAGCTTATGGACACAATTTAACGATAAACCTCGGCAGCGTGTTGTTAACGGAAATGAGATTTGTCTAATGCTTGAAACACTTTCCAACTTTAGATTAGCAGTATGTAAGTATGTACCTAATATGTAACTACTTTCTTCTGTGACAGGCTCCGGCCCTCATGACTGACGACATGACGAATAAACTTTTGACCATACGGCCACGTTCACAACCCACATACAGGCAGCGCCGGAGTGGTCAAAAGAGTGACTAGAAATGTTTACGCCGTATATTTCTGCATATATTTTCTCAAACGTTTGACAATATGGAAATATTACCCAACGGTATGCCAACGATAAATTCAATATCCATTGGCTCTATTCGTAAACAGTAACAGGACTCCAAATTCCATGTACGTGCTGTCAGTACCCAATTTATAAACACGCCCTCCCCCCTTATCAATGCGAACTTGTCGGTGATTCAGAAAATGTCAATTCCGCCGTTCGGGCGCGTTCTCTACCGTATTCTTTCACTCGCTCACTAATCGTCTTCGACTTCGTTTTGAGTACACATTTCAAGAAGGTGCTTGTGAAAATCGAGTTTTTCATTAAACGGTAAGTTTTTATTAATTTAAAAGGATATAGGTGTTCTTGTAATTCTTTTTAAGTTGAGAAGATAATGAGTCATCACTGTAAGGAATCATATGAGGTACCAAAAATAACCTTGAACTAACCTGACTTATGACTGTGCGAATAATGTGTCAAAATTTATGAAAATAAACATTATTTAATAAAAAGAAAATAAATTCACGATAAGCAAGTAGTTTTCTTTCATCCAGAGAATAAGTTATCAACATCGAGAGTTGGGTTTTTTCAATACGAATTATATGAAATTACTCGTAATTAACGTTTATGACACTACGTCTTTTTTCTTTTGTACATGCTCTCATACAAAAATCATGTTGCACCAGGAATTTGCTATTTTACATAAGCAATTTTATGAATTTTCTGAACTGAATTTTCCCTGGACTTATGCAAGAATAAGAAGTCTTTTGCAATATAAAGTAAAATAATGCATGACAAATGGTAATACTAGAATATTCTTCTCATTGTTGTCATTTTTATTCAAGGAAAGCTGAATAGTATGTTCGTCCGTGGTCCGAAATAAGATTCACAGTCCTACAGCAGTGTATTGTGGAACTCACCCTTGAAAAATTCTATAGAATTTCATTGGAAGAAGAACCGTCATCTTTAGTATGTATATGTTGTACCAAATATAATTCCTCATATGACAAGATTATGCATTCATACTAAACAAAAATTTGTACAGATGCAAAGAGTTGTTAGCACAAACTGAAGTAAAGATGTTTGCGAGCGGACCAAACTATACAAAACTGAAAACACATCTGAGGTTGGCGATAAACCGACTGAAACTCCTGGAAAAGAAGAAAACAGAATTGGCGCAGAAGGCAAGAAAGGAGATTGCAGATTATATTGCAGCAGGCAAAGTTGAGAGAGCGAAGATAAGAGTGGAACATATTATCAGGGAAGATTATATGGTAGAGGCTATGGAACTTTTGGAAATGTACTGTGATCTTTTGCTAGCGAGATTCGGTCTTATACAGCAAATGAAGCAAGTATTTTAGATTTAAAAAAAAAATGGAAAGAAGTTAAACGTTTCATGAATTAATTTTATAAAACTATTTATCTTCTAGAAACCTGGATGATGGTCTGGCTGAAGCAATATCTACCATCATATGGGCTGCACCCAGAATGCAGACGGATGTCCAAGAGATGAAAGTTATTTCTGACATCTTGACAACAAAGTACACTCGACAATATGCAGATGCCTGCCGAGAGGAGGCCATACCAACAATATCTGAGAAACTAAAACACAAACTGAGCGTTCAATCTCCATCAAAAATTCTAGTAGAAAAGTATCTCATCGAGATAGCAAAAAATTACAATGTCGAATATGAACCAGATCCTCAAATAATGGAAGAAGGACAAAATGCGACGTTGATCGACATTGGCGCGATGGGTGGAGATCTTCCTAACAACCTGGACATGGCAAGTGGCGGAGCACAACCGCAACCTGCCGGATTTATAGGATTTCCACAACCTCCGTTACTCCCGGACCCATCTAATTTTAACATCATGGTACGATGAGAAAAATCGCTCATCAAAAATCCAAATACTTGAAACCAAATTTGTAAATATCAGTTAATTTATTTTAGTGTCCCGATAAAGGAAATGCTCCGTTAGGATTCGTGACGCCAGGCATGGCGTCTAGTTCTGAATCCAAGGACCATAATGTGCCTTTCAATCCAGCCACATTTTCGTACAACATTCCTCTTGATAATACGAATGCGAACAAACCGGAAGATTTGCCTCCTCCGTACTCCTCTTTTCCACCGGATCTTAATAAGCAGGTTTGTCAAAATATCTCGTACATCAACTCCCAATTCCAATTTTACCAATTTTGACAATATTCTTTGTTACAGTCTGATCAAAAGCCCAAGCCACAACCACGATCAAAAATACCGATGAACGATTTCCAATTGCCGGACTTACCGACGGTCCCGACAGACAATGACTCCACTCAAAACCCTGGCGAGAACGACGATATAGACTTCGACGATCTCATGAAACGCTTTGAAGATTTGAAAAAGCGAAAGTAACGTCGCAGAAAATACATCGCTTTATATATTCTATAGTTATGCGAAGATACGAAGAGCTTTAAGATTAATGCGATCAAGGGAAAGTAAACGTAAAATCGAAATACCAAATTAACATGCATAAAAAAATATTGCATATCCTGTGGCTTTTTATCTGCGACACGGTTTTTTAACGCTTCAACAGTGCAGAGCGCGCACACTACGGACAATGAGTCGATAAATTTTATCAATTTCAAATTATGTATATAAAAATTGTGTACATAATGCATATAATGGATGCAAGTAAGAAATAAAGAAACAATAATTAATAAACTTTAACATTACTATTTCTGTTTCTCTGATTGAATTTTCAATGATTTTGTTACAAGTATTTTAATAGTAAATTGAATATTAAATTTTTCCTCCACGAAGAATACAAGAATATTTTTTTCAAAATTATCGCACTTATAATTACTGATTAATTGAACAAGAAAAATACATTTTTTAAATATATCACTAAACAAAAAAGGTCGCATGCATAAGTTTTTATTTTGTTAAATTATTCAAGAACAATGTGAATGAACATTTGGATAAATCGAGTACTAATTATTTGACACCTATTGAGAACAGTATTTTACTTACCAAATTTCATGAAAGTTTTATAATTTTCCATTTCCTTCTATTTCTTTTAAACGCATTCATATTTGCCATATCTAAATCCCTCACAATGCTAAGTCAAATAATAAGTCACTGTTTATCTTCCATGCTCTATAATTGTTGAATTTTGAACATTTTTATTTAACGTCAGTTGATATCCTCGCATTTCTGGAAAAATTATTTCAGAAAATGTATTAACCAATGAAATTTTCAATTTTTAATTCTTTTTTAGTTACTCACTTCTTGCTCTTTCTCGTTGTAGCAGTTTACTAGATTCGTTGCGAAAATGCACCTGTCGCGATTTCTAGTGTCGTTCGCCAGGTAGCGGAAGCATTCGAAGATGGACTCTTCGATGAAATCACGCAAAACTGGGTCCTCGATTCCCCTGGTCAGAATATCTACAACTAAGCCCCGTTCAGGGAATCCATGTTTATTGACCGTGTTTAATTCTTCAAAGAAACACTGCAAGACACACTGAAATCGAAAATATTCAGGTTTAAAAATTTGGACATAAAAACTGTGGCTAAAGAAAAAAAAGCACAAAAAATACATTAGTCTGATTCGAAGATCCGTTGTCGCTTTGGTGGTTCAGTGACGCCCCATTGTGGTTATTCCGATTCTCATTTCTGTCCTCAGTAAAATTATAATTTGTTGGATTCGTAATTTGAGGATACGTGGAATCCTCCTTGCGATTTCGCAATGTTCTTGATCCACGGTCGCTGCTTTGAAAAATTGCAAAATTTTTTTATACAAAGAAACGAGAAAAATAAATTTACTCGAGGCTTCGCCGTACTCCAATATGACAATTTTCGTACTTTTCTGATAAAACTTACGTCTGATTAGCGTTGACGGCTTGAGTGTTCCTCGAGTTATTGTCACTCGATTTTGAATTAATGTCACCAAAATAAAATTCCTGCTCGGTACTGACACTGGACGCGGAGTCCTCCTCAGAACTCTTTTCACCAGAACTTGTTGAAACACTAGAATTTTGGATGCCTCTTAGGGCGTGCTTTCTGGTACAATATTGCATTGTTTTGGGAAAAATTTCGAAACCAGGCTGAATGCTCGAACGACATTTCAGAGACTGTCGATAAATTAATGCGTTAATTATTTACTTTGTATTATTTTATTTAAGGTACACACGTTTTATTCTCTAGTAATTCAAAATTTCTCTTACCTCGCCTGGAGACAGCAGCACATAAAATGAGGCAAGAGCGCAGAAAATTTTTATTTCGAGAGTCTTCATCGTCGAGTCTGGGTATCCAATGAATTCTAAAAAATAAGTATCTTGAACTTTTATAGAGAAGATCGGTCAACACAATTGAGTGACAGCTATTCCGTATACGTAGGGAGGAGTCAATTTTAATTTATTTCCGGAGCTCATGCATATTCGAAGCGATGAAAGACCTTTTTTCAAATTGCGATGATTAAGCGAATTAACGTGTCCTTCTTATTCCACGCAAATAAAACATTCCCGGATGTTTTGACACGCTTTGTTAAATTCATTCTCGAATAGACATCGTGACGTTTTTTCCGTGTCTTCCATAAAGGAAAAGACACGAATTCGAAATTATATGGAATTTTTATGGAAAAAGATTGTGCGCTCACTCGAGCCGAAAGAATCGGCCATTCGATTCAATCAATCGCCATCTCCAGAAAGTTCAAGTGGAGCGTGACTCCTGTACGCTTTTCTTATTACTGAACGAACAAAATAAAATGATTAACGTACCAAAAACCGAGTGAAAAACAAACAGCACATTTGGTTAAGTAATCGAGACGCATTTATTGGAGCGCGGTCCACGTAGTTCGTGATTCCTCGTAGAGGGGAAATAGAAAGTTTTTGATCGGAAAGTCACACCATCGATTGATTTTCTGATCCCTTTTAGTTCGATTTATATCTTCCTAATATCCGCAGGATGTTCAGTGTCGCAATTGTAAGTTTTCTTCTTTTATTCTGATTATTTTACTCCGTACTATGTTCGCTATTTTTTAATTTTTTTTCTTATTTTTTTGTTTCGTCTACGCATTTAGAGATTTTTCATTTTATTGTGCGTTTTGGAAATTAAATATTCAAGTGCCGGAAATCATGACTCACTTCCGTGGGCTCCTTCAGCACTTTACGTGAAAACGGATAATTCGCGTGAAAATGTTGGTTTTGATAAATTTCCATATCCAACGAGTAAACATTACAAATTTCATGAACCGAGTTATTATCATCAATATCCGAAACATCAATGGCCGGATCCGTACGAGTACAAGAAACCGAAAACGTCGAAAAGGACTCAATATCTGAAGAAATCGGAGAGTAATTTGCCCAATTCGAAATGGAATGTATTGAATCCGGAATTATTGAATTTCCCATCATTATATCTGGAAGCACCTTTGCCTGGTGAAACTATAAATTACTACGAGAACAGTGAAAAATTTGTAAACAACAGCGAGGAGGATAGAAAAAATGAGAAAACAGAATTTGTAAACAACAGCGAGGAGGATAAAAGAAACGAGAAACCCGAATTTCCAAACAATCACAAAGTGGAAATCGACAAATTTGAGACATCAAAGAGGAAAAATGACAGTCCCGTTTACGTCCGGGATCACGATCCGGAACAACAAGTCGAAGCGACCGATGACTACGAGAGAGCCAAGAGCAGTGAACATTTCGACACTCCCAAGGATATTTCTGGAAATTCCAAGGACAGAATCGAATTCCAAATTCACGGTCACGCCGGTCCTGACACTTATATGTTTGGCTATGATACGGGAAATGGGTAGATAGTTTTTATTTTTCATTCGACATAAATATTGTAAACACGACTCTCGGACACGTCCGATCAGACGTATCAAAATTTTGCGATCCCTAGATTTTGACCAATATTTCTAAAAAAAAACACATTCGTATTGTCGGAAGATTATTTTACCTAACAATTTCTATAATACTCGCGTTACGACATCCCTGGAACGATCAGGCTAATTATTTTGATAATATATTTTTTTTGCTTTCAGAGAAAATCGACAATACAGAATGGAAGAGCGACACGAGGATGGTACTGTTACAGGACATTACGGTTACGTTGATGCACGAGGAAAGTTACGAAAAGTATTATACAAAGCCAGTCCAGCTCACGGGTATCAGGAAAAACATCATTTAATCGGAGAACGGGAAACATAAAATATTTTCGGATACAAATTGCTAAAGTTATATCGCGAATTGTAACAGATTTTTATAAATCGACAAAGCAGCACAGATAAAGAAAAAAATTTGCAATTATAAGACTTTTATATAAAAACGATGAGCTTAGGAGTTTTGAGTCATTGAAATGTAATACAAAAATATTCTTAGAAATATAAGAATTATATTACATACCTTTTCATGTGTTTTCAATACTGATGGTTTCTTGAATTTGCGCTGTGAATTGTGTATGAGGTATGATGGATTGATAGTAAAATGAATAAATTTAAAAAAAGTACGTCGACACTTCAGCTCACAGTCAATAAGCAAGTTTCCCAATAACAAAGATATTATTACTTACTAATCGATAAGCTAGAAACTTATTTGATCAAACGTGAGTACTCTTCGGCTAGTAAAACAGCGAATGAGTCACCGATCGGTAAAAATACTCGCGTATCCGTGGAGACACGAACGCCCGGAGAGGAAAGATCTCCAGGTTCAGCTTGCGACCAAAATGGCGGAGCGCTGAGGTAGCTCCTGGAGAACGGACTTTCTCCACCAATAAAGTTTTTCGAGTACAAATCGAAGATGACGCTGGATGTACGTTGAGCGTCCCTGAATCGTGGTGTGCGGTACGAGAGTGCAGTCGTACCGAAGGAGTGGGGGCCCGGTCGTGGGGCCCACAGTGATTATCGTAGCTGCTCGTAGCCTGTTCGGCACACTCGTGTCGCGGAGCTCCGTTAATTCGTGCGCTCTCCGACCATAGACCTTCGTGCCCGTCAAAAAATCGTGTTTCTTGAAGTTTTGAATCTTTCACCGCAATAATATACGCGAGAAAAATTTTTCAAAGTTCCCTACGCATTGATCATTGTCGTACGCGTACTGGTACACTCGAGGACGAAAAAAGGGGACAGAAATATCGGAAAATACACGACTAGAACGAGTCGTCAACACTCAATTGTTCGGTGCTGGAATTGTTTTACATTTTTTATTCTTCACGCTTTGTTTATCTCGAACGGAAAAGTACGTTGTGCGGAAATGAGGAAAATCTCGGGTAACGATGGAAACGTGACGTGATACGCAGTGTGCAACAGGTTGAGCAGGTTACCAGCAGACGAAAATTGCGATTTTATAGGTTAAATACGAATTCGAACGACGTAATTATTTTCGGAGATTCGAAAATAAGCGATATTCACGCTTCTGTGAATAGACTCGAAAATTTTTAATTCTCGCATATTTGTGAACGGTACGAGCTGTCAAGATGTCAGTGATTAAAAGGACAGCTTTTCGTGGTGCACCAGTTGTGTCGAAGCTTTGCTGGCTCATGATAATTTTCGCTGTCACACAGGTGAGTTTGTGTTTTCACTTTTTTTTTGACGTAGCAAGTAGTATTTTTTGGCTCTGATTGTTATCATGTCGGGAAAGAGAACGGGTGAGAACTAAAAATGGAAAAATGAATAGGAGCGGAGAATTTCTAGGTTATGCTTTCCATCAACCTTAACCTTTTTTAAAGGTTGCTCCCGCGCTCGTGACGAGTGCACGGAGTTGAATATTTTGCTCGTTATTTCACTCGATCTGGGAATAAAAAATAGCAGAATCAAAGATGTACTACCGGTACAATCCTTGACAGAAGTTTTTTTTCTATAATGAATTCAAACACTTTTTTATTAGAAAGTAAACATTTCGTAATATCTCATTCAGAGATACTATTTCGAGATCATTCAGAATGAAATTAAAATTCCTATCACTTTATTCACAATTTTCACATTATTTATTATTTTAATTATAAGAAATAAAATAAATCAGATGAAATTTTTTGAGTTCAGATATCAACATTGTTTATACATATGTGCTGAATGTGGAAAAAATTAGGAACAAGTGTTTTGAATTTGAAATTAATTATAGACAATTTATAAATTTTCTAAAGTTGAATTCAATAACTTTAGAATTAAATATGGTTTAATAGAGAATTTAAAAAAATGTGAAGACAGAGTATGTCAAAATTTTGATATTTCTGAGGTATTTTAAAGTAACAAAATAGACTTGAAACTATTGCGGAATTCTGCAGGATATCCTGTTTTTCATTCGATCGATACACCGATCTATTTACTATAGCGTAAAAAATGAAAGACGGAAAAAACTTGGAGCGTAGAAAAAAAACATTTTCTCGTTCGGCGATTGAGAAAGCAACCTAATCTACGTACTTCCGTTATTCGTCGTACTCACAAAGGGAAATGAGAAAATGTATAATATTGCGCAATTTTATAACTGACGCTTCGGTACTACGACGAATATTCGTTCCTTTTTGGCTATTTTCAACCATTTTATAATCTATTTAGTAAAATGTGTGAAAAATATCGTAAAACTTGAAAACAAATATTTTTCTCACTGACGTAATTTTTCTTCGAAGATCATGACTCAAACGCGAATCATTCATGAGTGATCCATAATCGGTGTGTGGTCAAAAATAATCGAGATGACGTTGCTCTCATGCAATTCATATGTTGAAATCACTGCATATTCCTACATTCTATCTTTATATGTACGACACGAATTCGTGTGTCATTTTTCCATCCCTTAGGGTGATATTTAAGTCGTATGAGTGCGAGAGAGACGAATGCAAAATGGATTCACATTTTTCTTAAAAAATGTTGATATTTTGGAAGATTCTTTTTCAATAGTGAAAAACGCACACCGGGATTTTTACCGATCGAATTATTTAATCATCACGTCAAGGACCGAAAATTTAAAAAATTATTTTCTTTACTTAGTCAATATCAGGTATTTTTTCTAAATTTCATCAAATTCTTATTATCTCTTATATACGCATTTTTAACTTATTTCAATTAAAAAATTGAACATTTTTTAGTAAAAAAATACTTTTATGCAAGAAAATAATTTTTTAGCAGAAGAAAATTATTTATTTAGTTTTTTTGGACCTGTTTTTCCAGAGTGATTGGAAGCGCATTTATATTTTTTCCCGAGCGAGTCTTCACTCACGTCCTGACGAAGATAATTTACATTTCAGGTTCTCTCCCGATTGCTCGAAGATTAAATAGTCGATGTCGCCATTATTTTTCTCTCACTCTTTCCTCAATCCGTGTGTATTCTCACGCCGGTTTTCTATCACGTCGTGATTTGCATAGACACATTTCGAGTTCTTGATGGGCAGCGCAGGACTTGTAATTGTGTCATAAATATAATTGACAAACTCACCTCGTTCTTTCTTCAAAGAGTTTGAAAATCGTTGTCGGAAAATGAGAAATAAAATTACGTTGAAGTAAAACATCGAAGCAACATGCAACAAATTAAAAAGAAAGTACGTGTAGCGAAACGTTTTTTTCACGATTTTCAATGCAATTAAAAAATGATAAACTCTCAGGATAATCTGGATTACCGATTTTATAATAATGTTAATAGCTAGAGATAATAGGTGTGACCTTCGTGATCTTTTTCGAAACACACCTGTTGGCCTCGGATCGTTGATTTTCGCTTTCAAGTGCGGAGCAGATGTTCGCTTCAATTTATCGTCCTCGTAAAATTCTTCTCGCTCGAGACCACACCAAACGAACTTTCTACTGATTTTTTTTTCTCATCCTCGTCTCCTCGTTCGGTTAGATAAAAAGTCGTCGCGACTTTGTACATTCTTTCAGACACATCGAGCTTGATAAGGCCATTGTGAAATTGAGAAAAAAGCAACGATAGTCCAATTCTCACGAGGGATTCACTTCCGACCATTATTTCGCAAAGTGTGTAAATCAGTTCGAATATAACTCGCCAATTCCTTGTACGGGATTTGAGGGAACTCTATAAATTATGTCCTCGCTTGCTCTTCCTCTTCGATCTTTGTCCACGAGCCTCATTTCATTTCTTCCTTTGCAGAATCCACAGAAATTCACGTATCATTTTTTTTATTATACGACTAAAGTTGTTTGGTCGTTCATTTTGAATAAAATTCACAGGCTCGATCACAAATTTTCTGTTTTATAGAAAAACGTAATTGTGTCAAATTTTTCCATCATAGGAATCGCGAAGTACAAGTTCTATTTGATTTAAATTAAAATTGGTGGCTACAGAAATTTTGTATTTTATTGACACTTTTTCAAAAGCAACTGTTTCATTTCGCAAAAGAGTGTAAATCAGTTCGGATATAACTCGCCGATTCCTTGTATGGGATTTGAGAGAACTCTATAAATTACGTCCTCGCTCGCTCTTCCTCTTTCTCGGACCCTCGTTCACCAGCCTATTTTTCTTCCTTTGTAATATCCTGAGAAATGCGGCTACCATCTACAGGCTCAAAATTGATTTTTTATTTTAAAATCATCTTCCGAAGCGAGCTCAACCACAAATTATATCATACACTGACTGCAAAGATCTATACTAAAACAAAAAATATTTAAAAAATGTTTAAATAAAATTATATGCGAACAAAAAATTAAATTTTCTACATAATTCGATTTTTTTCGATTCGGTGATCATAAAAATTAGCCACCAATGAATTGAAAATTATCAAACAATTTTTTTCTTCGAGAAATACCAGAAATTTATAATTGAAACCGCTAGGCACAGTTTTCAGAAATTTCTCAAGGTTTATTCTGAATCATCCTGTACGTATGTAAATCCGTACGTACATGTAAATATAAATTGAAGTCCGTTTGGAACAGAATTATGTCACACTTTTCAGGCTCTGCGGAGCCGTTTCTTGGGTTTCTGTCGCATGGAGAATACGCAGGTAAATTCTTAGAAAAAAGACGAAGAAGAGGAGAAAGAAAGGTTTCGAGTTTATTATATATTTCGCGATAGGCGCACGGTAACATTATAGCGCGGAGAATAAAACTAGGCATTGGGATATATTCTCGTTACGTATATCTGACTTGAATAATGAACGAGGACGGAAATGTCCGCCCTATGAATGGAAACCAGAAGGCTTTGTTCATTCCTTTTTCCACCGATGATTATTCTTCTATACCCTCGATTGTAACTCATCCTTTTTTCTCTCCTCTCTCTCTCTTTTTTCATCTGTATTCCATTTTCCTTCCTCTCACATCGAATGCATTCGCAAATATGAATAAACGTCGATTCCCAGGAAGAAAAACAATGATCGGGCCATGTCCGCGGCTAAAGAAGTCGCCGTTCATTTGTTCTTAGGATAAAATATACGAGGACAACGAGATTGGAGCAACTTTCCACCTACGTATCGATGTCCACCCACTTTTGAATCGTCACGTGTGGGCATTTCAATATTTACTAGCACGATTTCCGTAGATTTCAACCCTCGGACAGGCGCGTCGAAAAATTTAAGTGGGCGTTAATTACATTTTTTACACCCTAATTTTTTATCAGCAGGAAAAAGTTTTCACGTTCTTATAAATATAAATTTTTGATCACTAAATAAAAAGAAAAGCGTGGTAGAATTTTGGAACCGAATCGCTATCAAGAGCCTAAAAACTTCTGCAAAATACGAAACAAATTCTTTACATAATTTAAAAAATCTTTTTATATCTTAACCCTAAAAAATTTAAGAAAATATTTCTTCGTAAAAACCAAAGAATGTGAATTTTTTCTCGCTGATATGTGAAGAGTGATAGACTGCGATAAGAATGGCAACCGAAATTGGGTATTTTCATTCTCGCGAGGAAAAATCTTTACGATAAAAGTAACTCGCATGTTTTTTACTAGAATGTGTGTTGGATATGGAATAAGAGACTGTGAGAATCTAGCGGTCCGAGCGTATACGACGTGGACAAACATCATCGTAAAAAGCTTAAGGAATAAAACGAAGAGGAGAGTCATGCTTCTTTATATCGTTATACGATTATATCATCCTACGAAGGCGTTTATATTCGTCTATGGCCCAATGCCAATCGTAATACGGACCCTTTATATGCGATCGTTACAGCGGTTTCAACCACAAATCGTTTCGCTGCAAACTATACACTCACAGTCAAAAGTTCATCAGCCTTTTTTCCCATTTTTTTACTCAACAAAAAATATTATAAAAAAAAAAAATATTTATCAAAATTTACATTTTGTACCTTTCATTGACAATTCATAAATTTTCTAAATATTTAATTTGTATCGATTAAAAGCTGGCAATGAAAATTTAATTAGTAAATTAATTGGTAAAAAAACGAGTTTTATAAATTGAGCAAATTACTTTTGGAGCAATTAGAGAATGTGATTTTTACGTTCTCATTTTTTTTTGTTGAGATTATACCGAGAATGCATCCAGAATTTGTTCAGGAATTCTTATAGCCGATGAAACGAGACACTGACGATATATAATCGTAGAGTTAAGTGAAAAAGGGTTTTTCCAATATAATTATCCATGAACAAGATTCCGGTGTGGAATTCAACGAAACTCACTATAACGTCAGATATCTAAATACCTTTTATACAGATATCGTTTATCGCCACGTGAGGTCTCACTCCCACGCTTCCACGTGGTCCAGTTACTCGTTGCCTCTCAATCGAAATAAAAAAAAGTCCTTTATTATCTCGTTTGCATTCGGTAAGTTTTACGTGACAAATCGAGAATTCAAGAGGGAGAGAGAGCAAAGGACAAGATGCGTGCGTATGAGGAAAAAAGAAAATTGACAGTGGATTGGAGTGGAGAGGAAAAAAGGGGAGAGAAGTGCCGGTGGGCGGTGGATGATTTACGTTCGCCAGGATCCATACTGTTCTCTTCCACGTGTGTCTATACATACAAGAGCGACCTCGGTACCAAATTGCACCAGCAACTGCTACGGCAGCAAAACGCTTATTCCGTTGATACATACAGCACTTCGAGTCAAAATTCTAAAAAGTACTTTATGCTTTTTCATGAATTATTCAACAACAATTTTTTTATGCTTCCAAAAAATTCTTATTCAGACTTACAATATTTTATATGAAGTTTTTGAAATTTAATTTAGTTGAATTTTTCTTCAATATTCGTTGAAATTTTTATTGAACGAAATCTCGTTTAAGAAATTTGTTCGTATCGTGTTCAGGGAGTACGAACATCGAACGGTAAAGGGATCGCGAGTGTAGAATCCGGTATCAATAGAGAGTAAAGGAGAGTAAGCGGAAAGGATATCGATTAGATCCGGAAATGCCTGTACGAGAAATAGAGGATCGTTGATGTGGTCGGATGATCCGGGACCACATTGAGACTCGACCTTACGTCGTCGTAAAAGCGATGCTCGATGCGCGCACGAGGCCTGATCTCTCTCGAGTTCTCTCACGAACTTCACACAGGAGAGATCTCTCTTCGGCATTGACTGAGAGTTCACAGACGAAAAGAGAATAAGAGAGTGAGAGAGAGAGAGAGAGAGAGAAAAAAAAGAGAGAAGAAAAAACGTATATTGCGAAGCAAAAGGAGCGAGAAAGAGAGAGAGAGAGAGATAGACAGAAACGAAACACGACAAGGAGAGACAACGTGGAATAAAAGAGGGGCTCGCGGGTGTGGAGGAGTTGTACTATATTTTATGTATGGCCGAAGAGAGATAATATTATTGTGAGGTAAAACAGTCAGTGGATTTAATGACCAACGAAGAAATATTCCTTTACCGCGTCGAGCGTACACACGTTCTCCATATACGTTTATCGATGTTTAAACAACGTAAGGGCGTAACCGGGACTCATTAAAAACTCGAAATATTCAAACTTTCGCCTCTTTACCTCGAAGCTATAAAAAATCATGTTTTTTTGGCAGTGAAAATAAACGTATTAGTTTCTCCCTCGTTTCTACATTTCTTCTTGTTTCTCAGAGTCTCCTTTTATTTTTTTATTTTTCGTCTTTCCCCCTCTCTCGAGCGAAGAACATTCGGTCTTCAATTTTTTTTCTTTTTTTTTGTATGTGTTCTCTTCTTCTTCTTCTTCTTCTTCTTCTTCTTCTACTTCTTCGTCTTCTTCGCCTCCTGGTACTTATTTTTCCCGATCTTTCTCCCTGTCTCGTATCGGTGAATTTCTCGGGTCTTATATATCCCCGTTGCGAGCGAGACAACGCTTCTCCGGGGAGGAAGATATAGCGAGAGAGAGAGAGAGGGACGAGAGAAATGGACGGAAAGAACGGTCGAGAAGACGACGACGTCGACGTTTCTTTGCGAGCCATGCCTCGTTAAAGGTACAACGACATCCATACACACCGCGCCCCCGATCGCTATTTCCTCTCGCCTCTTCCAAGCTCTCTTCGACAAAAGGGCTTTTTCAACCGCTTCGTTAGCCGAGAAATGAGACGCCATCTCGATACTCTTATACACATTAACAAAGAAATCCGAAAAATATTTTTTTCTATTTTTTTACATGTCGAATGTCTATTTTATTTCTTGACGTTTGTTAGGATCTTTCATCAGTAATTTACATTCACTCGAAGATGCCGATGAAGTTTTTTTTTTCGTTAGATTATAAATTTTTGATCCTCTTCCTCATTTTTCGCTTCTATTCCTCCTTGGACTTCCTTCACACCCTGGATCGCTTCTGGTTGCTCTCTTCACGGTTGTTGAGTATGCGGAGAGCGTAGGCTTTAGAGCCTCGTGCGGGATTCTGAACGATAAGACCGTCCGCGACGTACATACGTGCAAAAAAAAATTTGTACACATCTCGAACATTTCTGTGAACAGATTATTTTTTACTCTCGCCAATTTTCTTGCAATTTAGAAAAATATTTAATAACCAGTAAAAACAATCAACTCGAATCACGAAGAGAGAACAATCATAATTTTATCTAATTTTCTATTTTCTATGAGGGTAAGTGCGACTGATAAAAAAAAATGGGAAAAAATTGATTGATAAAAAAGTTGAGATTTGTATCAATAAATCGTACTTCCGGTTTCGTTTCACTCGGAAATCTTTTCGTTACGCTCTTCCATTATTCCGGTATATTCTCGACAAAAGGCGCGCTCTATACCGCGGTGGATTGCGCTATCAACGTAACAATTGGCGTGTAAGCGCACCTGTGCAAACATGAGGCACGTCTCGGCGCAGCATGGATGGATATTAGACCAAGTTTGAGGCGGAGAACGCTCGGGAATCCAACGCTCTGCTGTCCGATCGGTAAAGCACCTTGCCTCATGCCTACCACTACAGTGGATCGTTTATCGAAGGATCAGACTCGCGCCTCGCTCCATCCACAACTTCCTACTCATTCTTCCCATCCTCTTCTTCATTTTCTTTTATCCTCATTATTCTACACAAGTTTTTCCTTTTCTAGCTCATTTTTTGCGCCTATTAATAATTTAGAAAACAAAACAAAAAATTATATTTATTTTTTTGTCTAAAAACAGATTTTTTGATGATCTTTTTTTAATAACGAAAATTAGGGAAGATTTATAGTTACAGGGCTAAGTAAATATCAGCCTAAAAGTATGAAAAATAATAAAAGACATACAAATTTAGATTATAATCAAAAAGCGTATTTTTATTCATAATTATTTTTATTACACAATTTTTTTAAATAAAATTGAGCGACTGTTTACATATTCGTGAAGAAAAATAATCACAGAAAGTGCAGAATTTATTTTTAGTGTTGGTAATTTGAAAATAATTCAAAAAGGGATGAAATGTTTTGAGGGAATGACTTGTATTATGCATCCACAATGTAAGAGATTTCTGCGTCTTTTCATACTCTCGGGACCGATAGAGACAAGAATCTTCTCGGTTCGTGTATTTTCAGGCCGTGAGGCGCTCATACGGTAATCTCAGTGTAATTTAATGTAATTCACTTTCGTGTCTCGATAAAGCGAAGGCCTTGAAGGGGTGATGCCTCTTTGCCCACTTTGCTAGTCCATTGTTGATTCCATGGAAAAAGCTCTATCAAATCAGAGCTTTTAGCGAACAGAGCGCGAAGATTCTCTCGGTTATATTTTTTTTACCATAAAAGAGAATTTTTATTCATTTTTTCACTTCAAAGAAAATGCCATCCAGTTTTACAACGCCCCGAGTATGTTAAAATGTCAAAAAAAAAAAATTTTTTTTTAAACATGTCAGTATAAATCTAATGTTATTTGATAATTAATTCGGAAGAGGAAAACACTGCCATCATCCGTGGCAACATATAAAATGCAGCTAAATCTGCACGATATTTCGCGCGTTAAAAAACGCCTCGCAATTATTTTTATTACGAGGAAACGTTCGGAATGGACTATTAAAAATGATTTTACGATAGAATAATGAGAAATCATTATCCCTCAGGCTCCACGCAGTCCTCATGACCGCAAGAAACTCTTCACTTTTTCACCCTTCGAACTTTTCTTATACATGACGAATATTCAAATTCAAATAATCAAAAAAAGTTTTAGCAATCTCTCCGTGTGCAGTCTGCGTACATAAATTCTGCTCGAAGGCAAAAAGTGATTGATCTTTTGTTATATCGAATGAAAATGAAAACAATACACGTGTGATATAGTGTAACAACTAAAATGAATTCGTGAGACGAAAAAAAATTAATAATTATTTTCATATCACGAATAACCAACAAAAATGAATTTCACTAAAAATAAATAGTATCACTAACATTTTTTAGTGCTCTATATTTTATAATAAATGTATACACGTGTATTAAGTGCTTTTTATTCGACAGACAATAAATATATTGACATAAAAAAATCGCTTCCACAATTGTTGTACAGTTCGCATGACTCCGGTTCATATGAAGGCTAAAGCAAAACGATTGATCTATCGTTACATCAAGTGAGAACGATAAGCGTATGTGAGCCAGACAATAGCTCAAAAGAATTCGCGAGACGAGCGTAAGTTTTCCCACGCCCATATGCTCAATGATAATCAGCGAGCACGCGATTTATTTTACGTGAAATTCCGTCCGGAATTTTGCACGGTAATAAAACAAAACGTCAATAATTTTAACAATCGAGTGCAGTATAATTTCAAAAAACCCTCAATTCACTCTCTAGAGTAAACAAAAAAAATGTGTTAAGTACACAAGAAATAAATGCTCGCTGATAACTTTTATAAAATTAGCTGTG
Source organism: Cremastinae sp. B BG-2022a (assembly GCA_030522605.1). NCBI lineage: Eukaryota > Metazoa > Arthropoda > Insecta > Hymenoptera > Ichneumonidae > Cremastinae sp. B BG-2022a. The sequence continues at coordinate 108,031 of JAPYYX010000011.1, read as the reverse complement.
AAATCCCTTAACAAGGATGATCATTAATTTAAAATTATACACAAGAAAATGAAAAGGAATGAGAAATATGATAAAGTGGAAGAAATTTCGCTTTCATTAGTTTAACCGAGCTTCGAGGACGTTTGTCTCGTTCCGTTTATCCGTTTTCTCTCTCATCGTTTTTTTTTCCTCGATCGCACGTTCGTGCGTTCTCCTTCTCCGGAGCGACACGTAATAGTCTCGGAGGCGGTTGATAGTCTCGCGTGTCTTTTGCCATCTTCGTATACAAATGACGATTAATGCGGTACGCGCTTAACACATCGTACAAATCAGTAATGTGTTGATCGTCCACATTTGTACTCGCCATATACATACGGCGTACCACGACCAAGCGAGTTTATCGAATCTTTTACTTTGTAAATATACGCGAGACTTTTTCTCTCTTCTTTTTCCTTAGCCGAAGAGCCACAAACGAACAATGAGACAGTTTACGATTAAGTATGCTTTCTCACAACGTACCTCAACACGCGCGCCTTTTCCATACACACGATCATTTTATATACCTATAATACAGGTATATATGTATAGATATACAACGATTTACAAACACACGCACAACGAAATGGAGTATCCGAGATAGGAAGAATCTCCCCGGCAATTTCTCTCTTCCGGACGAGGAAAATTCCAAGCTCTAATCCTTTCTCTCTTAACCGACAAATTATACCGAACTCTTCCTCGTCCCTCCTCGAGATTTTCCTCAGATCAAAGTTCTCGGAGCCGCGGATCCTCCGAAACGTTTCGTCGCTGAATTTATGAATTTCCGCGATTTTTATGTTTATGGAAATTGGAATATTTGTTTGGGTATTCGGGATTGAATATTTAGAAGTGCATTTTGTTAAACGGAGAACGATTCAAGATGATTCGAGCGGTGGGGCTTTCTCGGGGAAAGTGATCGCGAGGAGAGAAGCGCGTGGGATGTCCCAGACATTGAGCGAGCGTTGAATTCTCGCGAGAGGGAGAAAGGAGTCATCTCTCTCGAGGAAGGTTCAAGAAACCGGGCTCTTTTTCGAGTGTCGATGCGCCTGGCTTTCGTTGCCAGAGGCCAAGGAGGAAAAAAATGAAAATAAAAAAAGAATAAAAGGAACAGGTACGTGTATTCCTGTTCGTAAGAGCACACATCGTACACGAGCCGCGCTGCAGCTCTCTCTCTGGTCGCTCTCTTGCCGTATAAGACACTCAGGAGACTCGAGTATCCCGGCCCACGTTCTTCTCGTTTCGATGTCCCTCCCATTATACATGTATTTATACATCCGAAAGTTGCGTCTGGCTCCCTTACGTCATGAACCGGTGACGACCGGCCGAACGAGCGGCGAAAGTCTCCCGCGAAAACCTTTTTGAGAGCCTCGATGACTCCAGCACCTTCCTTCGAGCTTGTATTTTACGAAATACATGTTTTAAAATCGAAACGGAGTCTCCGTCGAATTTTCATAATCGCTTTTAGCACGGTCGTAATACGTATATTGTTTACGGCATTGCGTATATGGCGAAAAATTCAACTTTAATGTGTTTGGGAGTTTTTATTTTATGAACGATGTTGAAGTATTTCAGAAATTTGAGCAATTTTAACTTTTCACTGTTGAACAGTTAAATTAAATTTTATTTATCTCAAAACTCATCATCTGTGACTTTTTATTTTATGAACAATACAATGTTGAAGAATTAACAAAATTTCAGCAATTTTGACTTTTCATTTTGTTGAACTTTTAAATCAAATCTTCATCATCTGTGACATAACAGTGATGACCAAATGAAATTCGTGTCATAACTTTTAAATGCATTCGAAAGGCGATTCAATTTACTAAACCGTACTCAAAGGATTCGAAATCGCTATTTTTGCAATCTCAATGACAAAAATGTTAACGTTAAACTAAAAATTTTGAACACAACATGTGAGAAACGTAACGCTCAAAATTGAAATTGGAAATATGTTTCGAGATTGCAGTCACGTACTCCGCCCTTCTCGGCGCATGCGTGCCCTCTCAAGCTCAAGATTCCCTTCAGATGTACCTTTTGAGATAAGCGAGATTACCGACACGGAACGGATGAGCCTGAAGCTGTATACCGGGCAAAAATTTGTACTCGAAAGAATTCGCGAATAAAATATCAGTGAGAAAATTCTTTATCAAATTCATCAAAAATTCAAAATAATTTTTATAAATGTTTAATGACGTGTAGGAATGAATGTAAAAAATATATAAAAATATAGATAATAAACGACAGTATCGAGCGAACAAAAAAGTCGATGATACTTTTTTTATTGCGAGCGAAAAAGCGAGAGGGCAAAATAAAGGCCGGACGCGGGCGCGTGCGAGGGAGATAAGCGCGAGGCGATAACGAGCGAAGTGAAAGCGAGACCGGTGTGGAGGGCTCATTGTGACTGGACCGGATGAATTCCAGGTCCAGATAGGTCGTACAAAAAGACCGAGAGGGAAATCTGATGCACGTGTGTTCGGGAACTTTGAATAAATTCCCGACGACACGCAACCGACAAAGGCGACACACAATTCGATTGGGAAAGTTCTTCGACTTTTTCGACGTGAATTGCGAAAGTTCCCCGTGGGAACTGATATATCCATTGAGCGAGGCGAACCAGGAACCGATTCCCACAATTAGAAAGGGATTTTTCGTGTCGCCGTGAGGATCGGGGCAAGAAACTCTCGAAGATGATCTTCGGCGAGTCTCATCAGAGTGACAATTATGCGGGTGACCGCATCTTCTGTCACCCGCATCTGTTGGTAATCCCGGGGATAAAACGCGCCTCTATCATTTTCGTTGATGCGCGAACCGCAGAGCCTTGATGACGATCCCTCGAGCCGAACTCGTTTCGTTTATTTTCGCGCTTTCATTTAAATTCAAAAATCTCCCTCGCGAATGTCATTAGTATAATTTTATCCATCTCACGCGGGTGATGGACGTTGAGACTTTTTATTTCATCAATAATTAACACGTCGACGTGTATGGTTAATCTCGAACAATGGGTTGGACGCTCGCTCGAGTCGACAGATGACTGGCGCATCAACATTTTTGCACGATCCTTCCGCTCCGAGGAATCGCCGCTCGATCGGGAGTGAAGGCGCATTGTATTCGTGTCTCGCTGTCTCCTCGCGGGGTAGAGGAGAAGATAAATCGGCGAGAGGGAAGGATTTGTGCCTGAAGAAGTCGTAAGGCCACACGAGAAAGTCCATGCGCACTTCTCTCTCTTTATTCTTTCTCCTCTATCTGTGTTCCTCTTTTATTTTTATCTTTCTCTTTTTCCTCTCTCGTTCATCTTCCGGCACACGTTTCTCCACCGTGAATAATCTCCGTCCCAGCTGCGCTATTAGACATTAAAATCATCTTCCGTTGTCTCTTCCTCGGCACTAAATCATCAACGGCGACTCTGCCCACTTTTCGAGTCTCAGCGACTCATTATTCCGATCCTCTCGCGAGTCCCTTCTCGATTCGCCACGATCGATGGCTACCGGATCTTCCGATCTTTCATCTTCCATCTCCGATCTCTTCACATCCTGAGAATCATTTTCCCAGAGGACGAGCCCCGGAGCGCTAAATATCGCATGCAAAAATTCCTCCCGTATTTTTTCTTTCATTCCTCTTTTCAGTTTTTACGACGTTGCGGACGTTTTTTATTCGAGCAAATTACGCAACATATTTGCAAAATTTTCAGTATTTTTTATTTTTTCAGTCCTCACTTTTGTAGTATCGAAACGACTTTTTTTTATTTCTCAACCCCAGTATGCATGATAAAAAACGAGGAGAAAAAAAATGATTTTTTCTTGATACTTTCGTCTTTTTCTTTTTTCTTTCTTCGTTGACTGTAAGCGTGGACGGTGCATAATGTAACGGTGCAGAGAATAAAGTGACTCGCTTGAATATTTACAAGGCAAAATCAGTGAGTGCGCTCGCGAAGAGTGCTACGATTTATGCGCGGCGGTATTGCTTTGGGGCATCGACGGAGAATGAGGGGATCGGGACTGAAAAAACAAAAGCGAGAGAGAAAGAAGATTGCGCGAGTGAGAGAGAGAGGGAGAGAGAGAAAAAAAAGGAACGTTGAGCGGAAAAATGCGCCTTTTTTGGTCGTTCGTGTCTCTCTCGATACTCGATGATACAAAACCGCGTTGGATACGCGCGCGAGCGTCCATAAGCACTCGGCACACGCGGCTCTCAACAATTTCCCATTACCCTATTATCGCAGCAAGAAGGTGGCTCGTTCCTCGTCTTCTCTTTTTTTTCTCCTATCTCTCTTTTTCTTTGACTCTTGTCTCTCTCTCTCGCTCTCTCTCTTTCCTGAGTACATCAACTGTGTCATTATATTCTGACAAGTGTGCGTTCGCAACACGCGTGCTCTCCACCCTCTTATCCACTCGAGGTCTGTACAATCTTACCTGCGGTTTCGCCAGAAATATGAAAAAAATCTTAGAACCAATATATACTTCTTGAAAGGATTTAGTCTAAAAAAATCATCGTAAAATTTAAATTTTATGAATAGTGTTTATTTAGACGGTAATTAAAAATAAAATACACTTAAACATTTTTTATTGAGACGTTTAATGTAAGCAAAGTTCATCAAGAGTCTTAATAGTTTTATAAATAGTATATTTTTGCAGCAATTATAATAAACAAAAATAGTGTCTGTAGACGATTTTTTAGGGTCAATTTGTTTGATAACAATTTTTTTTAAATAATGAAGTTTTTTTTAATAAAAATTTTGAATATTAATGAGTACGTAAAAATCTTGTATCGAGAGACGTTGTGACGAAAAAAATTGATTAAAATAAGTAAACATTTCATAAACAGCGCTTCTTCGGCTCACGAAGGACAACTTTGAATCTTGAAAGCGAAAGCAGAGGATGGAATAAAGGGGATCCAGACGATCGTACTCGCGTGTTGTTGACCTCGCCCGACGTCTAGCCACGGAGATATCCTCGGAGAATTTTCTCCTTTCTCCTCCCCCGCTGATGGCTCATTTGAGTATAAAGATCGCAGGCGAGAGTTTTGCGATCTTCTCTCTTCCGCGGAAAATTTTTTAAATTCTCCGAATCAATTTGTAAATCAATCGCGAGAACGAAACTCCCGATTCATCGCGATCAAAATAACTGGCACGAGCCGTCACTGATTTTCAATCAAACGCTTTTTCATATCGATTAAAAAATCTGAATGACTCAGGAAAATTGAGCTCGAGCCTCGGAGTATTTACGTACATGTATATATTTATACAATCTTCTCCGAGGAATCTCTCCAGGCTCAACAATAGATCCGCTCGATCCTTAAAAGTTCATAGATCCGTTTTTTTCAATATTTTTTCTTGCCGCTGTTATTTTTATCTCCCGTTCTTCCTGCTGAACGCCATAAGTGCAAAGTAACGTATCATTGAACTCACGAGGTGGAGAAAAACGAGAAAACAATGAGGCTCTCGTCGATGCCCGAGAGGATGGCCGCACACGAAAAATATATGAACGTTATAAAACCTGTTCGGGAATCCTCGGAGCCCGGGCTTTTGAAATTTTATGTCCCGATGCGGGAAAGAAAAATAATAAAAAAAAGGGCGGTGCATGTGGTAGGCGCACGAGAAGACGTGCATCGCACCGGTAAACGGAAGAGCGTTTTTTCTCTCCTCGCGGGGATCGCCACACGGAGAGAAGAGCGCCGGACAATTCTCTCTCTCCGGGACACGAATATAAGCGAGGAAGCACGTATCCCTTGTTTCGCGAGAAGTCCCTTTCACACGAGGATTTCCGATCCCTCCCCGTACGGAGAAACGACAAAAATTTATGGTCACGATTTGCGAACCGAGAGAACAGAAGTTTCAATGTCCCGGAGCTTTTATACTTCGGGCCCTCTCTGCTCGCTTGTTCCTCAAACCGGAAATAATATTTCATTCCTCTCGTTCTCCATCCTCTTTATTTATTTATCCCCGATCGTTTGTCGACTTATTCTTGTAACTCGTCGCTTTTGTCAGACGCTAAAAATTCCTGACAAAAGTGTGAGAGAACCCGGGAGAGGAGATCTTTGTTCTCTCGTCTGCTCTTCGTTATTTTATTTTTCCTCGAGAGTTAATCTTTTTCATACGCACGCCTGTAAATTCCAATCTCCATTCGCGCGGTATTCGAGAACGTCAAGGCGACTTGCGGTTTTTAAAAGGAAAGTGATGTTAATGACTGTCGGGACTTTGAGAATGTCTACGCAATATCGGCGCAAAAAAAAAAGGGAACGAAATTTAAAGAACGATCAATGCTCGTGGTTTCGTAATTCTTTCCTAATTATCACAAATATTTATCTCTCTCTCTCTCTTTTTTTACGTTTTCGTACAGAGACAAAATTGAATTTTCTCCGAGGATTCGCCTTTCTCTCCGTTTAACTCGAAGATGTATCGAGAAACAAAAGTCTCTTAATTGCACACGGGAGGTGAACGTACGAGGCTTCCCCGCAGCGTGAAAGTGAGCGTTCGACGAGAATTTACTTTTATTAATAATTAAGCGCGAACGTGAAACATTCGGCCTCGCCTAAACCGGTCCGTGGTCCAGATCGCCAGGATAATAAAAGAAAAAGAGAGGCGCGGGGATTAAAAAATCGCCACACGTGCCAATGGGAGTGACGGACATGGAAAAAAATATTCCGACGTGCTTTTCGTTGAAAATAAAAAAAATTAAAACAAAAAACGAAACTGGAATGAGCATGCATGAGACAAAGAGTAAAGAAAAAAAGAAAGCGTTAGAGAAATTCCACGACCGGTGCGATTTACGATCACGAAATAAAATGCACTTTCGTTTCTCTCTCTCTCTCTCGTGTGTGCAGTCACACTCGACGCGTTTTCCTCTACATTTTTTTATCTCTCGTGCAAAAAAAACTCATTGTCCGCGCGTATCGTCCGGATATCTTTCACTTTTGTTTATTTACTCTCTGACTCCGTGAAAAATTTCTCTCTCGGTCCCGTCACGAAGTTCGTTGGCTCGGGATGAAAGAGAGAATCGAGCTCGCGAAATTGCGGACGAAATGTATATAATATTCCGCTCGAACCGTAATTCGTGAGATGTGTGCATCAAAGAAACGCATTATAATAATAAACGCCCTCAAGATAGCTCTCTCGGACGATTTAAGGGCTAGTCGTTCCACGCGCCATTCTTTATTCCCTTTCAGGCATAATGCATAATAACGACAACCATAATAATGCACATATGCACTTACGATAATAATAACAATAATGCAGGTTTGATTATTTTTTATCTCGATATTGAAATAATTAAAAGGAACAACGCATTCGGATGTTCTTTTCAGAGATCTTCAGTATTTGATAAAGAAAAATTAAGTTGGGTTAAGCAACGTGCGTGAGGAAATAATCGCCCGTGGCTAAACTCTCACAACGATAAATCAACTAATTTCGTCACTATTATTTTCTACCACTTCGCTGGAGGATATAACTCGGCTGGTATAATTTTTTTTTATGAGGATATAATATAATGTGTGACCTGAAATTTCAGTGTTTCGATTTTCGTGTCCAGGCGTGGACACGTCAGGTTGAGCATTTTTCAAACGCGGAAACCGGAACGACGGAGACAGAGCATCTGCTCTCCCTTTTCCATCTGACTTACGCTTCGCTGAAAATGAATTTTCCAACCATGGCCCATTGTAACGTTCTTTTTTCCTCTTTTTTTTAATCTGTGGTCAAGGAATTTAACAGTTAATTATCGTCGCTCTTCTTCCTGTGTTTTATTTCGAATTAATTCTCGTTCGGCTCGTTTTCATCGGTCGTAAAGTACAAAAAGTTCTTATGTAACAAAAAGAGTCGAATTGGTAATTTGTCACAGAGATTTGTGATAAAAATATAGATCAACATATTTATAAATTTACAATCTTCAGTGAGAAACAAAGTATTAAAATTCATTGCGATTTATGACTTTGAATACAAAATTTATTTTAAAAATCAATAAAATTTTGAAAAATTCTGGAAGAGAATTTCTCATTGACTTTTTATCGAATAAACCTGCGAGTATAAATTTCATAAAGGAAGAACTTCCAAGGGAGGTTCCTCCTCCCTGTCTTCGCTCTCCAGAATGAGCGTAAAAATGAAGGGGGAAAGATTCCTCTTGATTTATTAATCCGCTCGATAGCGCGTTAATTTATCTGCACGATGTTTCTTCGAAAGCTAAAAAATTCGACGCGCGTATAGGCACAAATATACGAGGGTATATTCCCCGCAAAAGGTTGGGAACGACCACCAGAGTGGCAAATCTTGTTCTTATCTCTATATCCGAGAAAGCAAGCGGAGAGAAAAGTTATCGCCGAGTTAGTTACCGTCTTTCTCCATTTTTTTTCTTCCCCGAAGCTTTTTTTTAATCATTTTTTCCTCATTTTTTGAATTCTGCAGAAAATCGTTTCGAAAACAGAGTTTTGGAATAATCGATCCTGCTCGAACGCGAGAGGCGCACGGAATTAGCGAGTCCCCGATAGTTTTTCAACACTCTCCCTCGAGTCCGGATGGAGAAGGAAAATAATATAAAAATAATATAGAGATTGTAAGGAGAAAGAATAGAGTCAGAGCCAGCAACGTTTGTCCATTGTTCTCGGAACTCTCTCGTCTTCGTGCTGCTTCCAGAAGTCGTTGGATCCTTCTGGAGAGCCTGCGCGCCATTCCTTGCGAACCGAGCGCACGTTCTGCCTTATATTCGTTTTTTTTTCTACCCTACGAGGACCAAGATTCTCTCGAGGATCCTCTTTTTTCCCTTTCTCTTCCAACTCTTCGACGTGCCTCCAAATTTACTTTTTTTTTGTCCTACACGAATCAATTCCAAAGGTTAAATTCTCTTTTTATTTTTTCAAGTTCTGCTCTATTTTAATTTTTTTACTTAGAAATAAAAATATTTGAAACAACTTTGGTAAATCAACTCCACGAGAAATCGATAAATTTCTTCCCAGACGTGGATTTGGATTTTTTTTTTACGATTTGCCAATCACATTCCGAGCCATGTTCGATCAAGAAATTCTCCGTGCATGACGAAAAAAATAGATAACGAATTGACGGGGATGAAAGACCATACACAGAGAATGAAAAACTCTCGTACATTCTTTTTAACACCAAGCGAAATCAGCAAAACAAGTTTTCATTTCTAATGTATCAATTCAACTTTTCTCTCTCCATTATTCCGTCTTTTGCGATTTTTCTCCTCTTATTTTATCTCCAGCTTTTTCCTGAATTCCTTATGCTAATTCTTAATTAAAATCTTGATTAAAAAATTCAGCAATTTCCTGCAGAAAGTTCGGCGTTTTTTCATCTTATGAAAATGTCGATTGGAATATTTTTTCGGGTTGCGCAAAAACTTTTAATATATCCTGGTATCCCTTATCTGGACGTTATTTATTGTATATAATAGCGAAAGAGGATAAGAAGTGGGCGGGCAGCTTGAAATTGAAAGTTAGCGTGGGTTGACAGGCGTCCGAGGCTGGTCGCATTCGCCTCGATCTCGCTTCTTCCACTTCCCCGGCTCTCTTTTCCCCTTTTATCTCACTCTCCTCGTCTGTGTAATGTGGCTTTACGGCTTGGCGGATTGCGCGAACCGGTCTCCGCGAGACGAGACTCGCAGTTAGGCATTAAGTGGACGTAACGGTGAAGCTTACAAGAAAAGAGAGGAAAATATATATAGCCCGTCCTTACGGACTCTCTTATCTCTTTTTATTTTTCCTATTTTATCCTGCCTGAGCAGCTCGTCGTCTCCCTTCCCCGCGCGGATCTCACGAGCAGGGTGATGCTGCGCTACTGTCTACCCCGGGAGACTCCAAGGCGACTCGTCCTTTCTGGCTCCGCGAGCTCTCCGATCCAGAGGACACTCCAAAAAACGAAGGATTAACCAAATGAATGTCCATTCTGAAATCCGACCCTGTCGGGACCTCATTTCGATCCTAAAAACTTTCCTCGAACATAATTCACACGTTCGGACTTCTCTTTTTTAAGTCGCACAGTTTTTTATGCTAATTCATTTTTTATGAGAAAAAAAATTCAAGGAAAATGTTGACCGGTCTTGAGACGGATCGCCCTTTTTTTTGCGATTTTGAAACGTTTCTTCGCTTGCGCAAGAAAATAAACTCGCGAAGTTTCTTTTATTCGAAACGCAATCGCGAAGGACGAAAAAAAAGAGATAAAGAAACAGGTGAAATTCCGGTTAGGGAAGCCCGGAATAAATTTAAAACTCTAGGCGGTCTTCGATCAGGAGTAAAAAAATAATGGGAGGCATTGATTTAAATTGAAGCTGAGAGAGTGGATGTGCGAGAGAAGAGAAAAGGAAAGACTAATTGGTTTTCATTTCCTCGAGGAATTTAATGCGCAAGGTGTTTTAATTATTTTGCCTCCAAGTTCCTTTCCTATCTTGAAATCGCTGCAGGGACACTTTTACTTTTTTCGCACTTTTTTTTTCATCATTCGGGCTCCATTAATAGTTGACTGCTATTGCGATCGCGGTGCGCGCGTGTCCGCGTGAAATATCGTGTCTGTGGGTCATATCGATATAATGCGAGGAATCGAGAAGAAGTAGCGGCCGGATCGAGGCCTCCTTGGCCTCCGCCAACGTTTTAACAGCCAACTCGCTTTCTGCATACATCATTCGATACACGGAGCCAAGTTTGTATCTCTACGTTGACGTAACGCATAGCTCGTATTTTATCTACCTTCCTTTTTCGTCTCGATACAATTTCTGCACACATTTCACTATTTTTATTTCGTTGGGAAAAACGTTTTTCACGATTTGTCCTATTTTCAAAATTTTTATTGCACGTATTCGATTTTAGCAATACACAGAATTTTATATTACGATTTTTATTACGAAAATGATTTTTAAAGTTTTTTAAATAAAAATAAAAATTTTTAATTAAAATAAAAAATTGATTACTCCAGTAAAGTAATTAATTTTTTATTTTAATATAATGTACTGGAGACTTTTGTAAAAATTCAATTACAATCAAAAAAATTACAATGTTCGATAAATAATTTTTCAGAATTCGTTCACACAATGAAAATTGGATTTTTGCGAATCGGAATTACCTGTACGCGTGTTTGTGTATAATTGCGCAGATCGTAGGTACAGAGTACGGGATTGCTCTCTCTTTGGACTCCTCTGTGGAAACGTCCTTCTGAAACCGGTAAGGCAAGAGAGACGCGCGAGAATCTCCTCTCTCGGTAGCGTATAACAAACATTAATCGTTGACATCTCTCGCAGGATCCTCCTATCCTTTTCTTCTTTTTCTCTCCTACGGCCTCGTGTAATTGTCGCCGAGACTGAGAAATCCATTTTGCCGAGGATAAAACGCCGAACGAGACAGAGGAAAAGAGAGAGAAAAGGAGCTGAAAATTTCTCAGCTTTGTCGTATAGTAACGAGATCCCTCATTCTTCGTCTCTTCTTATTTTTCACTCGGCTCTCTGCGGTGTACAATTTACATGTTAGTGCTTTCTCATTGAATAAAGGAGAATAGAAAAAGAAAGAGAAAAAGACTTCCATTGAAGCAGAATTCTTTTATACAATAAAGAACCGTCCGTCACACAACAGTTCGTCAACCTTTACACACCAACGATTCTTATCCCCTCATTCCACCATGGGCGATTTGTCATGCTAATAAAGTGTTAAATCCACAGTCCCGTACATTTCGATTATTTTAGAAAAAAAAAGTACACAATTTTTCTCAGGCGATTTGAATTTTCAGCTAAAAAACGGGAATTGCTGTAATTCGTGCAGGAGGCTGTGAGTTTTTTTTTCTTGTTAGAATATTTTTTTTTGCCCCAGGGCACACGCTCGAGAGACGCAAAGATTATCGAGTTATTTGGTGAACATAGAGGATTTGCTCTCAGAATCCAGATAGGAATTTTTACCCCCACGCCAAACAGTCGCGATCCAGTGGCCTGTGGCGATCGAGAGTCGCGGAGCAACCTACGGGCCAAATATGTACCTACGCTAGAATCGCGTTCTCCTTTTCATTCCCATATAATGTGTATTCCACGTGGGTGCACCTTATCTCACTTACAATGTGTTTTCGAGCTAAATCCGCGATTCCCGAACTAAACTCATCTTATTTTTATTATTTTTCAATGTTTTCTGAGTCTCCTTCGAATGCATTGATAAATCTGGAGCAAAATTTGTATTAAAAATTTTATACAAAAATTAAATGATTTATTTTATAAATAATATTTTATAAGAAATATTTATTAAGAGCGGACTGAAATTCAATGAAAATTAAAATAATTTAAAAGGAATTGTTGGAAATTTGTCAATTTCCAACGTAGAAAAAGTAGAGCAGAGTGGAGATATTTTTTTTCTGTGATCATTTCAGCATCGATTTCACTCGTCCTTTGTTGTCGAATGTTACAGGTCAGCGGACAGTTGTTGGACACGGAATTTCAGCCGACGGTGACGGCGACATGTAAATCCGGATACATGACGATACGGGTCAATCTGAACCAGAGCTTCGTCGGCGTGGTTCACGCGAGGGAATTTCGCAAACCAGAGTGCATGGCGCCGGGTAACGGATCCAATCATGCAACGTTGGGAATCAATCTCCTGGCACCACCGGACGCACCTGACTATTGCGGCGTTCACGTCAACAACGTGAGTATACTATTTATCATCCCAAAATGAAAACAAATCCCTGATTCAACGTAAAAAAAAACTAATTAATTTTTTTTTTACTATAAAACAAAGAGTGACAGATTTTACAAGATTTTAAAAAATATCTCTTCGTTGATTGCATCATTTCTAACGTGACAATCAAATTCAAAATTTTAATCACGTACTTCAGAAAAATACAACAATTTTTTCATCCAAACTTAATTTTATATCTGAATCGACTGTACCGCAGTCAATTGACCTACCTTCTTATTACCTCCTTAGTAAATAATAAAATGTAGTGGGCTCGAGTTTTGTTTGTGTGAAAAAGAATAATGGAGAAGAGGCGCGAGAGCTGTCCTACTCTCGAGGCTGATTGTTTCTCGTCACGTTTTCAATGGCGAGTCGAAGTAATGAAGAGAGAATGAAGGTGTACACGCGCGTGGTAAATAGCGTTACGAAATTATTGAATTGTAATGGAGGATCGAAGAACAAGGCGTCGATATAAATATGTAGGGTGCATGCACACACGAGTTAAAGTGTTATTTCTGTGTTTCAGAACACGGAGGAAAGATCGGTACCGATCGTAGTGAGAATACACAAAACCTTGGAGCTCGCTGACGACAAATCCTACGTAATAACTTGCGGCAAGGCCGGATTCAAGAATGCCAAGTAAGTTGTGCGAGATCGTATAATCTCGATCGAATATCGTGTAAGAGGACCCGAGAATTTTTATTCAACGTTTTTTCTTTTTTCTTTTTTTTTTCATCGCCCTTACACTTTTACCCTTTTCGAGACAGTGAAATATTCGCTCGAGATTCACCTGTTGAGATTCGCGATGTAGAGAACGTTTTAATCGAGCCCCTGAACGGCGTTCTCTTATTTTTACCATTTCTTATTTTTTTTCTTCTTCTTTTTTTTTCCTCGTAGGAACGAGACGTCCTTGGTGTCCTTGCGACTCCTGGACAGCGTTGGACATCGGGTCCAAGTCGCGACTTACGGATACAACTACACGCTACGAGCTGAGATCTCACGTCCAGATGGTAACGTTTCTATAAATATATCTTACCATTTCATTACGTTTTTCTTCCTTCATATTTTCTCTTCTTCCTTTTTATTTATTTCTTCTTTGTCGAGAACGAAAACTCGTGCAAATAAGCGTATTATTTCTCATCTCCCTCCTCTCTCACTCCTGAGCTCTCCACGCACTGTAAACATTACATTACAATTTAATGTTGGCGAAGCCTCGCAATTCTTCCTCCCTATCTCGGCGCGGGTTTTAACATATTTATAAGATTATCGGTATGACCATAGCGGGATTCACTACTTTTCCCGCTAGACCGTAATACAGAGAACCCTTTTCGCTCTCCCTCTTTTTCCTCGTTTTTTCCTCCTCTTCTCATTTTTCCCTCTTTTTCTCTCGGCCGCTGCATAATTCACTTCCGCGCACGAGCCGAGTGCAAACCCGAGGATGCGAATATCCGGAAACTAACCGCACGCGCGAAATAATTGATCGATAAATTCGTAATCGAGATATTCCTCGATGCGAATCCTCGTTAATTTACATTTTCCCCTCAATTTTCTCTTTTTTCCGCAATTTATCATACACCGATTTGCTTAATCCGATGTTCCAGGAGCGTACGGGATCAGAGTCAAAAACTGCTTCGCTTTCAACAAGAAAAACAGCAGCGTTCAACTTATCGATGACAAAGGGTAAATATATGAAAATCTTTATTATAAATGATTAAAATAAATTTTTATCGACGATCATATAATTCCAAAAATTAAAAACATTCCAAAATAGAACATTTTTAGTATTTTAAATTTTATTGAAAATTTTTTCTTTTGTATCAAATTTTCTCCTGTACGTGTAATTGGACGATCGATCGAAATTCCAAAGAATAAAATTGCTCCAAAAATGCATTTGTACAATTAAAATATTAATTCCCAATTAATAATTTTTAGATGTCCTGCGAACACGAAAGTCATGACAAAATTCGTGTTCGACCAGAGCACAGGTCTCGCTGACGCAACAGTATTCTCGATGTTCCGATTCCCCGACAGGGAACAGGTTCACCTACAGTGCGACATCGCCGTCTGTCGAGGCGAGTATAAAGAATTAAAATAAAACATAAGAAATGAGTCTTATTGCGAATATTAATGAGCACTTTTAATTACGCTCTTTTCGAGCTTTCAAATGAACCGTCAACCACACTATTTTATTCCCACATTTTCCAATTTCATACTTTCCAAGTTTGTACCAATATTAATGGAGAAAAAAATGTCTAGCTCGTTAAAAAATCAATTTTTTTCGATGGACGCATTAAAATTTGCGCAACAGCTAATTTCTGAATACTCTCGTGCTATAAAATAATAATTTTTATCGATAGTGTCTTATTTCTGCAATAGTTAGTAATTAATTTCCAACCCGCGAACAGCCGAGGGATGACGGAATTTTTTTTTTGGTTCAACTTAAAAAAATCGAATCTCAAGTTCGCAGTGTTTTCTCAACGCTCGTTCGATCTTTTTTTTGTTTTCCTTCCTCCCTTTATCTTTTTCTATTTCTCCTCGCGTTGGCCTATGAATGCATTACCATAACTTTCATCGTTTTATCGCGTACAGGAAGTTGTGGTACTCCGGTGTGCGACGGCGACGATGAGACGACTGGCCTCAAGGGTGCAGGCACAACCCAGATCGGCCAGAGCGTCGCTGGCGAAGAGGGCATTCTTCTCGCTGGCACGAGCTTTTTCGTGCTTCTTCCCGGTGATCCTGGTAAGAAAAACAATGAATTATTTTTCATTTTTTAATTTTTAAATTTTTTTACTGCATTTGACCTAATTTTATGAAAAGTTTTTATTCTGTATTTATTGGTTTGAAACAAGAATAAAGAAAAAATGTAACGAATACGCGTTCCCATTTGATAAAAATGAAGGAAAACCCAGGAGTTGATTTCGAAATGTTTCATTAAAATATAAAATGAGGCTCGTTGATTGCAATGTTAATAATTAATCGAACGATTGCATCTCGTCCTACAAAAAAGTACAAATAAAAAAAGCCATAAAATTGGCATCTGTACGATGCAAATACAAAAAAAAAGGTTTCAGAGTATCGACGAAGTAAATAATTTATGAGAAAAAAATTGAACGATTGCGTTTCACGAATGATAAATTCAAAAAAAATTCAAAAAACAGTGAAATCGGCATCCGCACGATACAAATAAAAAAATTATTTCAGAGTATTAATAATTTACGAGAAAAAAGTCAAGCTATTGCGTTTCGCGCTGGAAAAAGAGTAAACGAAAGCAAAGAAAAAAAAAGAAGGAAAGAAGAGTGAAATCGACGTACGAACGGTGCGAACGAGGATTCAATTTTCGCGTGTTAGAGAGTTTTTCGCTGAATCATAGGCAAAAGCGAGGGGATCGCGGCTGCATCGCATAAATCTCAATCGTGAGCGCGAGGAATCGCTTTTTCCCCTCTCTGAATTATATCAGTGTGTATATTCTCGGCGCGTGTAAAATGGCGCGTAGAAACATAACGCGCCGCGGAATCGAAGAAACCCGCGCGGATTCGCATCTCTCGAGTTTCCCCGAGAAATTAATATCTCGGGTCACTTCCTCTCCGGGACCGAGCGCATATCCGGACCCCGGTGTGACGCGCCCGGAGATTCCTAACCCGACTAATATGCGCGTCGCGGGTGGTAACCCGAGGCGCCATTAGACTCGGAAGATCGCTCGACACGCACGGAAACGTGATAATGTTCTCGAAACTCCATACAACACAACGGAAGATTATTTATTCAGATTTATTCCTAACTTTGTACAATTAAAAAAAGAATTCAACCGCAGTCAAATTGTCTCGCTATTTTTTTCTCATTTTCTTGCGTTGCTTTATCATTTTATTATTATTGTTGTTTTTATTGTTTTTATCATCCTCTAAATTATTTTTTGCAAGGAACTAAGTTGCAATTGTCGTGTTTGTGCGAATAAAAATCGGATATTCAGATTTATTCCTAACTTTGTACAATTAAAAAAAGAATTCAACCACGGTCAAATTGTCTCGCTATTTTTTTCTCATTTTCTTACGTTGCTTTATTATTTTATTATTATTGTTGTTTTTATTGTTTTTATCATCCTCTAAATTATTTTTTGCAAGGAACTAAGTTGCAATTCTCGTGTTTATGCGAATAAAAATCCGATATTCAGATTTATTACTAACTTTGTACAATTAAAAAAAAAGAATTCAACCGGTCAAATTGTCTCGCTATTTTTTTTCTCATTTTCTTACGTTGCTTTATCAATTTATTATTATCGTTGTTGCTTTTATTATCTTCATAATTATTTTTTGCAAGGAACTAAGTTGCAATTCTCGTGTTTATGCGAATAAAAATCACCGAGTGCATTTATCAAATGTGCCGGAAGATGGAGGCCGTTGATTAATCGCAGTTTTAAGATGGCAAGGGAGGATGACATACGCTCGCAATTAAATCCGTAAGTGTGCGATATGAATCGTCCGACAATGGAGTCACGACCGGTCGCGTTAACTCGTACAAAATCTCAAATAGTTTGAGCACTCGAAATTCTTTGATTCAATTAAACATTCCCGCGGATTTAAGATATAACTCATCGAGAGATCGGAGCGGTAGAAAAATATTTCGGGATCGTTTCTGCATTTGGAATAAAAAAAAGCGAAAGCACGCGATGAATCCGCGAGATATTTTTCGAATATCCAGTGGACGGTGAATTTAATTTAAATCTAAATATAAATGTAATAACTCGAGCGTCCGTATCGGACAATATAAAATTGCGTGTGTCCGAGAGTAAAAAAAAATGAGAGGCTCGCAATTTAAAGCGAGGCGCGTAATGTACGCGCCCCCTGGCGAATCACGAGACTCTATCATCGATCTTGAGTCCACACGGTCAGCTGACACCAACCCCTGCGCTTCTATCTCCATGCACAAAGGTTATACATATAGAAAATTTATTCTTGGAGCCAGTAAGGAACTCGAGACTCGATGTCTGCCTTATTTAATTCCTTCTCTCTCTCTCTCTCTCTCTTGCTCTCCCTATTTCCTTTTTTATTTTTATCTCTCTTCCTCGCAGGCAGAATAGTCACCGGGACGTACCTCGTGACGTTCTTAATTGCGCGGAGTAATCATTACTTAATGTTGTTTAATTAAGGCTCGAGAGAAATCAGAGGTAGCGAACAGATGCGCGATTCTGCAAGGGCACACACAAGTGCCTCGTACCCTCGTTCGCGTTCCGGGACATAAGAGCAGAAAATCTGTCTGGGTGTTCAATTATTCCGGGGGAGAGAACGAGAAAGATTCTCCGGTGTGGAAAGCTTCGTGGATTCTTGCAATTTAAAAAGAGAAAGAGAGAAACAGAAAAAAAGGAGAAAATCTCTCGAAGAACGTTTCTCCACGATTCGAGAAGTTGATAAACCATTTGTTGCTCCAAAGACAGAAATGGAGAAGGAGGAGGGAAGAGGGAGGAGGGACAAGGGAAGTGGAAAAAAAATGGCAAAGGAGTTTTGATCGTAACAACCCCTCGCGAGAAATGCTCTCGATCGCACCTGCAAGATTTCTGCTCTTTCGGCTCTCTTTATGTTCCCTCTCGCTCGAGATTCCCTCTCGCTCGAGATTCCCTCTCGCTGCATCCCAGGCTTTATATACGTGCACAAGAGCAGCCAAAGGTCGTGGTATGCACTCGAGGAATTTCGTTAAAAGCGATCCGTTATTCTACCGATCTCGTTCCGATCTTGGCTACCAGTTTTCTGAAGAAATTCACCTTCTCTTTTCTCTACATCTCTTTGTTCTCTTCGTTACACGTACATCTGACTTTCGTTTCTTTTTCTCCAAGATTATCCTCAAATTTCGATCATTGCTTTTTCAATTTTTTTCACATTCAAATAATTATTCAGATTGTCAAAAAAAATCTGGAGATAAGATCGTGTAATTTTTATAATTATTCATACGATTTATTTCGTGCCACAAAAGTAGAACGTGATAAAGAATAAAGAAAAAAATACAAGTCACAGAATGATGGAAATTTTTCTTTATTTCAAAAGAAAAGAATTTTTCTGGAAATGGATTCGCAGGGAGTCATGAATCGTTACAGTGCGTCAGCGGTGTAATAGCCGTGTATTTTGTTGAATGTGGCCAAGTGTGCCACGGATCTGCGTGTTATCTCTCGGACGTAGAAGATTTTTCCCTCCGTATACGAGTCTCGTGCCGTAACGATATTTTTCTTGGGTGATAAGTGGCAAGCTCGTACCTCTTCGTGACATACATATGGCGAGAAGCATCGACGTCTCTCTTTCTCTCTCCTTCTTTTTCTCTTTATCTTCTCCTCCTCCTCCTTCTTTTTCCGACGTCGATCGTTTTCCGCGAGCGCTTGTAGCACGTAGATTCTCAAGAGAAAGAAAGAGAGAGAGAGAGAGAAAAAGGGGGAGAGAGGCGCCTTCGATTGCAAAGTGGTACAGGAATCTCGCATACCGATTCCGCATGTGCAATTGCACCACCGGACGTGCCATGCGACCGGTATTATACACATACTTCCATATGATAGAAGTCAGCGACGTTTCTCTCCTCAATTCCCCCTTCTTCTCAGAATCCGGCTTCTGCATGCTCCTCGCCGGAGCGAATTTATTCCCCATTTGCAACAGAGTAAACGAGATTTGCAGTATACCATTTCGTTGTAAGAGATACTACTGTGTAGCTCGGGAGAATCGTAAGAATATTGTAAACTTTGCACCGCGTATCGTGCGTTAAGTATACTTTGTAAGTAGGAGTAATGGAGAAATAACAATTTGTTACTGAGATTTTTTATTTTATCTCAGAGCTGTTTGTATTACTTTGTAATTTGTAATTTTGCTTGTCACTCACGATATTTTTTTTAGGATTTGTGCAGTATGGATTCAGAATAAAGAAATAAAATTACGACTGATTTCAATTGCAGTTTATTTGGTTTTTTTATTACTGACAATTATCGTGGCAAGTTCGAAAAGTAGATTGTAAAGTTGGAAGAGTCAGTGGAAAAATCACTCTAAAATACTTTTTTCTCATTTCCGACTTAGTAAACTAGATTCAAAGTACCGTATCGTAGCAAAAAAACATGTTGTAACACACTTCAAGATAATTACAAAAATACTGCAAACTTTATTCACTATATTTTATAAAGCAGGAGTAATAAAATGGTACTCCAAATAACTCATTTCCCATTTGTGACATAAACTAGAATTACAATAAAATAAAAAAATTTAATAGTTAATTGAAAAGACAAATTTCAATTGAGATTTCCTTGTTGGATAATTGTCACTTTGAAAAGATAATATGTTGAAGTCTGGCGTAGTAAAAATGTGTAGCGCCTGAAGTACTTTATACTCATTTTCAAAATTTCATTTTCAAAATAAAATTTTTCATTTTCAAAATAAAAAAATTTACTGGTTAATTAAAAAGACAAATTTGAATTGAGATTTCCTTGTTGGATAATTGTCACTTTGAAAAGATAATATGTTGAAGTCCGGCATAGTAAAAATGTGTAACGCCTGAAGTACTTTATACTCATTTTCATCACAGTAAACGAGTTTTTCCATGCCATTTCATACGCAAGACAAAGTTGAATCATAAGATGTGTATTATTGTCCTATATAAAACCATAACAATATCATAAGTCATCAGCCATACGTCATGTTGCACTTTGTGAGTCGATTTCGTCATTTTATTTAAATCTATAAAGATATTTTAAGACCGTAGGCAAGGATTTATGAAGCCGGGGTCGAAAAAAATGATGAAAAATTGATGCGAGCGTGCGTAAGATTTCAATTGGAGTCTCTTTGTTGGATAATTATAATGGAATGAAAGAGAAGGTGGTGGAGTGTGGAATAGTGAAAGAGTATGATGCGCGAAAGATTGGATCTCGTCCTGGAAATATTAATCAATTCAGTATCGATATTAAGAGGGGATTTTCCTTTGTACGAGATCGCTCGTTACTTATTCTCGTTGCTCGAGAGCGCGATTTGAGCCATAAATCGAGAGCCCGGCGAACTTTGAGAAATCGCGTGTCGATGCGTCCCTCGGCGATCGTAAATCAAAATTTCTCGCTGCTGCTGCATCGCTTGGCGCGCGCTCTAATGCTCCGTGCGTGTATCAATGACCGCTCAATGAACAGAATAAAATCAATGGATCACCCTTCCCTCGCTGATAACGATTATTCAATCCCCTCCGATCACTTGAAAGCTCCTCCTCTCTTTCTCTTTCTCTCTATATTTTTCTTTATTTTTATCCTTCCTCGTGAGATCAGCTTCCTTCCAGATCGGATATCTCGATTATTCAACATGTAACAGTAATTGCCGGTAAGCTTGTCACTGAAAATAATTCGAGACCTTCTTTTGTACTTTTTCTCAATTCACCATGATAAATATTTCGAACCAGTTCTGAAGATAATTCACCGCTCGTTTTGCAGTAATTATTAATAAAAAGAAACACATTTTTAAACGTCCTCGTATTTTAAAAAATCGTTCTCGATATAAAGTGGAACTCGGAATTGAAAATTAGAATGAGATAACGGAGCGGAGGCGTGGCTCGATTCACCGACGTGTCTCCCCGACGTGTGATTATCATTCGAACTCCAGTGACAAAATCTGACGCGCGGAGAATCTTTTTTATCGGGCTCGGGGATGATTTGAGCGCACCGATGCGAGACGGATGATCGCGTCGGCATCGTTCCTCGAGCCTTTTCCCGCGTTATATCAGAGCCACGACGGGAAAGCGCAAACGGGAGATGGCGTATCTCGTTTTCTCTCAAAGTACCGCCCGGTCGCGCGCGACGACGGGCCTTGACATTGAATTTGATCGATTCGCCATCGAGAGTTCCTCGCGGGATATTTTGCCGATGTCTGTCTTTACGACGAGAGCGCACGAGCTTCGTAGATCATTCGACGCGCGCGCGCGAGAGATCCTGAAAATATAAAACGCGCGAGGCGGTCTCGCGTTCTCACAGCGATTGGCACACTCGTCACTCGCAATTAGCCAGTTTCGCGATTTCATGACGTCGCATCCAGCACTCGCGGTTCAATAAAATGCGAGGAAAAATTCGATCGAAGTGTCTCTTAACCGCGTTTTGATTATTTTCAGCCGTTTCGTTATCCCTGATTGTTGTTTATCTCTCATTCTAATCGAGAATGAAATATTCACCCGGCTCGAGAACGGCCAATAACTGCGAACGCGATCGCACTCTCTGTTGCGAGAGTACATATTCCGCGCCGTAGATCATCGCTAACTGCGCGCTCTCCGTGTGTCCCCTTCTCGCTCGCTCCTCAAGAGTCAGCCTGATCATTCGTCCGTGAACGCGATCCGCAAACATTCTGCGCTTATATTCTTATAACCCAACCCTGAATATACCGTACACTTAACATACATAGTAAGAATCACGTGTTTACTTGTAATTCCTCTTTCGCATATTTGACTCGATTCGCATGTAAATTTACCGTTCGATATAGTTCGGACCTTGCCCATTTGTAAGAGACACACGAATCTCGCCTCGATACGGATCTACCTGTTGATCTCGTTGTTTACCTTTTCTTTGTTTACGAACGAAGACATTTTGCATTTGGAAAAAATTTTACTTGTGCATTCGAGCAAGTGAAATGACATTTTTGTAACAATTTTTATTAAACTTTGTAAAATACGTTTTTGGTTATTAATTTCACCGAATACTCGAAATATTCAGTAGTGAAAGAAATATAAAATTAATTATTTTAATTATGCAATTTTTGGAGTGATACATTTTTGTATTTTATAAAATGTTGAGCAATCATTTTTCCGGATAATAATTTATAATTCGTGGAAATGTTTAAAAACAATGATAGTAAACTTTGTTGGATTTTTATTTATTCTAAGTTATTTTGTTAATATAAAATGAATTATTATTATTACGAATTTTACGTAATAAAATAATTTCAAAAACTTCATAAAATTATGTTGAGTGTCCTTATAGTAAAAAAATTCCAAATCGTAATATTCATTATATAAATGTTCAATAATTAAATATGTTCGTAATTTGTCTAAATACATGAATAATGCTTGCAAGAGGAAAAAAGTTACTATCGATAATCATGATGATAGACATTATTGGTTATTTAATATTTTTTAATCTTTTTGTTATTAGGTGGTACTCACGAAGACCGTTACAGCATTCATCCCCAGTGGCTATTGTGGTTGGCGGTCGCACTCGGTATCCTGTTCCTCATAATGCTCATTATAAATATCTTTCTTTGCTCTGCGATGTCCTGCAGCTGCGCAAGAACCGAGATAATCGAGAAGGAGCCTTCGATAATCGAGGACTACGATCCATACAGAAGCTGGCCAGGATCACAATACGGGTCGAGGTTTGACTTTAATATTTGTGTAACTAACACACTAACTCCCGACCGGTTGCTTCCAATTTTTTTCCTCTCTATTTTTTATACTTTATTTTTCATCCTCTGCATGCGCTTTATCCCGAGGAACCGAAGAAGATTACATTGTTTCTGCAAAAGGATTTAGCTCCATTTCGATCTTATCCACTATCTCGAACGTGACCCTCCCATATTTTTTATCATTTTTTTTTACAAATTTTATAAATTAACGAACCATTGGCATCAAGTACGTTGTTAAAATCGGCACATTTTGTTTCTTCTATTTATTTTACAAATTAAAAATCAAAAATTTTTACGTACATGTAAATTCTTTTCAAAAATACGAAATTCTATTTTTCAAATTTTCTTCATTCAATAATTGTTAATTATTGTCAGAAAACAAAAATGTAATTAAAAAAGATTTAAGTATTACTGCATGTTTCTAAGAAAATTTTCTAAAAATTGGAAATTACATTTAAAAATTTCAAATTAATGAGAGGTTAACATTTAAAGGTAAGCGTTTCGAAGAAGTTTTCTGAAAAATGGGAATTGCTCTCTTATAGCACTCGGGAGCGTAATTAACGAATTTCATTATCGTAATTCGAGACTGGAAGTGTGAGATAAGGATCCCTCTAATCAAAAGCTTATTCCCATGGGGCGAGGGATAAGAGGGTCCCGGGCAGGTGTTGCAACTGATACGCACACCTGATACGGTAGAGCGCACGTGCCAGGTCTTCGGGTCATCCAGTCTATTCTCTATCCACTTTTCTTACCCATCGTGTACACACCCAACTAGATAAATTCTGCAAATCCTACGCAGGTGCTGCACAGAGATTCACTTCCCCATTTTTCCGGTCTTATCGTTCAAATCGGGATCAAGCATCGAAATCTAGACGCGGAAAACCAATTAACCATAAATTCGAAAAGTATAAATATTTTTTACATTTTTTATTTCTTTAAAAAATAAACAGCTTTTACTGCTGATGAATGATCTCGTGAACACAAATCTTAATGATAAATCGAATATGCATAAAAAAAATCAAAAATAATATTTTGACTTAATTTATTATTTTAATTTAATTTCAAGTTCTGAATGTCCTCGTTTTTGAGACACTTTTTTTTAATGAAGTCATGAAATAAAATAATTTATTCCACAATAATATTAATGGTAAATGAATTATAAATATTAAAATAGTTAATTTAAAATTCAATTTTGAGATCACATTTTAACCAATTTCTGTTTATTTCATTGTGCTCTCGAGTCTCTGAATTTCCGCGTATCCATACGGAGAGTCCCGGAGGCACGCGGCTCTCGTTCTTTCATCCGCGTCTTCGGGAAAGTCCAGAAAGCAGCAGAAACGTGGAGAAGTAGAATTTGCATCCTGCGCGCTGGCCGAGGAGACGCGGAAGCGAGTCAGCAGTCGCTCGACTCTCGTAAACATTCCCCGGTATTAATTACATTAATGAAGGCGTGGTCGAGCCTCTTTCGGCTCTCCGGGCTCGTAGACATCTCCTTTGCCTTTTACGATCGTAGAAATGAGAAAGAGCCACTCATTTTGCAAACGAGTGAGAGTTAACGAGACTGAATTGTTCAGTACCTTGTTTCCCCCTTTTTTTCATTTTTTTCCAAATCCCCGAGTCAATTGAAAGGAAAGGCTTCTATTATTTATCGAAGGGAGTCGATAAAACTCTTGGCTCGTGGAGATTTTGATTTGCATCCTCATGACTCGAGCGAACAACTCTTCCCAAGACGAAATACATATTGGAGCAACGCTCGGCCATAACGGTTCACCGATCTCATGAATTACAGCAGACACACGGGCGTTTCTAGGCTACGAAGGATATCTCGGGAATTTTCGTCGGCCTCGACGATATGAAATTACTCTCTACGAGGAATTTTCATGGAGATCCGTTACCGATACTTTTCCCCGGGGCAAAAACACCGCCCGGATTTTCGGAAGCAACGATTATTGAATTACGAAGAATTCTTCCATTCAGCCTTATTTATTTTTAATGATTATTTTTTTTTCTAACTTGCTGTCTTTTGATTTTTTTATTATCTTTTATTGGAGATAAAATGATTTTTTTTTCTTCTTTTTTCCGCTTGGAAATATTTTTGTAATCGAGACGCGAAGTTCCCGGGGATTTCGATAACGGGGCAAGAGAAATTTGTTTTGCCTGTTACCGTATCGAACGGAGGTTTCGCGCTGCCGAACCGAATAAGTTGGAATCATTTTCCATCGATTTATCGTCTTCATTCGGTTTTATACTCGGCCGTTCGCTACTTGTCCAGTTGTTTCGTTTATCGCGCGGTGCGAAGAACCATCCAATACTTCACGCTGTGTTGAGCCCTTCTTCCAGCTTCGAAACCTTTCTATCGTGCTAACGACTATCCTCTCTTTTATTTGTCCGTTAAGAAAATATTCCTCGCGCTCTCACGTTCCTCGCGCTCGTTGCCGGATAAGCGCTCTGTATTTATTTATTAATTTATTTAACCAACGACTAACACGAAAACGAGTGTGAGTTCAAAATGTTGAGGTAATGAGCACAAAAATCTGATTTAAATTTGTATTCTAATGTCACTTTGATTATTTCGTTGATTTTGATTTCATTTTTGTTGACATTAATCTTGAGATGATTCTTGATTTTTTTACAATTTGATATTATAAAAAGATCGAGGAACGAATTTCATTATTTATTTAAAAAATAAGAAAACTTTGAAATCAACGAAAAAAACATGAACCAAAGTTACTAATTTTTTCGCTCTCGAATATCCGTTTTGAACGTTCCAATAACAGATAATAATTAACCTCCGATTCATCTTCTCATCGATCTTTATACTGAAAGCTCGTTTTCACAATTTTAGATACTCTCTGAACGGTAAACCGGGCTATCCATCGGGAGGATCGACGATGAACTCGACGAGATCGATATCGACGAACAGCGATCATTATGCGATAGTTCATTCCCGTCCAGGAAGCAGATATTCCGGGCCAGGTCACAAGCATCATCATCATCACAGAGGTCCACCCTCGAACATAGGCTCTCACTACTCCGGAAAGTGAAAAGAAAAACAAAAAACTCGACTTCAGCCTCGAAAGGAAAATAAGCAAACGCGAAGAACGTTTTTTTTTCGATAGAATCGTTTGAAAATAATTTTTTAAAGAATTTGTATACTGACGAGATGCCTGGGATCGACGACGGTGGACGAGAAGAGAGAGTCATGAAGGAGAAAAAAAAATGTTCGAGGCGATTAATTCGTAACGCATACTATTATCGTATTAATTTTAAAACGCGAATCCTCATCCATTTCTTTTGCTCCGATCGTTGTTTATTAAAGAAGTTCGCATATTTACTTTCGGCTAGTCAAGTAATGTAAAACGATTCGAAAGCGTAAAACTCAAACGATGACCGCGTCGTTGGTCGTTCGTTAACCGACACGCTTGACGTAAAAGCATACACGTGAATCGTGTACCAGACGTTTTCCGCGACGTTGGAAACGAAGAAGAATTTGTGCAACGAGTTCGACGCCCTCCGACGAGACGAAGATCTTCCGAGTTTCACGAATGAATTTTTATTTTTTTTTTCATCCACGAAACATTTCCGAGGCGCGTCTACGGACGTAAAAAAACTACCAACTACCGATGAGAATCTCGCAGAGAGTCTCTAATTGTATATAAATTAATTAAGATACCGTTCAATCAGTAATTTTTTACGAAAAAAATGCTCCGTGTCCTGTAATCTTGTAATTTGTCACACTTTTTCTCCCAGTATTTTCTTTCATTTTGTTCTCATTTTATTCATCGCTAACAAGATTTATCTATAAGGATCTATCGCAGATTAATACTCGATTGTATGTACTATCGTTCTGTTTAAAATTCATTATGTTCAAATTAAAAGTATTACGTTATTTTCTAACAGAAAAATGTATATGCTCCCTCTTATCAGTCCTTTCCGACTAAAATTTGCATTTTTTACGAGCTAAGGTATAATGTAAAAAAAATAAATAAAATTTACATTTCTATTAAAATTGAATAAATGAGAAAATATTATTTTCGTCGCATATTAACACTTTTATTTATTTCTTGTTGTAATTGTTATAATATCTTTCTACTAAGTTGAAGAGAATACAGATCGTATTTTTTATAATATATAAA
Organism: Cremastinae sp. B BG-2022a; assembly: GCA_030522605.1. NCBI lineage: Eukaryota > Metazoa > Arthropoda > Insecta > Hymenoptera > Ichneumonidae > Cremastinae sp. B BG-2022a. The sequence goes on along the minus strand of JAPYYX010000011.1, from coordinate 80,862 downwards.
TTTATGTATATATATATAAACCTTCAAGAAAGTCAGGTACCTATACAGTACATATTATGTACAGGATAATTTATGTCGACAAATTTCTACATGTGCAATTTCAAGTTTTCATGTCCGAGTGTCTGATTTTCATGTTTTCCATTGTCCTGGAACTCTCGACAAATCACAAAAATGTCGTACATTTGGTCAGATTTGGCTCAATACTTTTGTCGAGAAATATAGAACCAAAGAGGGCTAAAATCACTTTTTTTTTTATCACGTTTTTAGTAGAGAGAAAAAAGTCGAGGAAGAATCTTCGATAACAAATCGACATAAACTCACATATGACCAGGATCTATAATAATATCTGTAAATTTGTCTTATAATCTTTTTCATCAAGTTAGATACTAAGATTTTTCGAATTTCTTGGATCTTGAATATTTCGAAATTACGTTCATACACCATTGACTAGTACGTTGTATTTTTAAAATTTTTTTGTTTCTCATAATACAATTAAAGCGTTATTTTTTACGTAGATTATCGCATGGAACGTTCATCAAAACGTCGCTAATATCGGTTGTCATTATTGACAGAGTTAACAAACTGGCCATTGATTTTTCAATTAATATTTTTTTCCTGCAGTTTTTTTTGTAGAGACTCGATAATGTTGTTCAAAATCAATAATTTCACGTATCGAGGCCGACGAATTTTAGTAAATGTTCGAAATCGAACTCTCATCAATCGAAAAATATTTTTTCGAACTATTGAATAATTTTAAAAGTTCAGACTATTTTTTACGAGTCGTGTTCTAGCACTGATTTTAAATAGTACATTTAAGTTGATTTTTTTTTATGTGTAAACATTTGTGGTTTCGGTACAGTTGAAACCACGATGAATTTCGAGCGTAATGCTCGTTATTATGACCGCATGAGTATGGGCTTCGGGCAACACGGAGGCGCACATGATCAAAGTATTTTTCCAGCGTCCGCGGAAGCTCGTACTGCGACCATATAAATATGAATTTCCTTTTTTGGGAATAAGTACAAACTTTAAATTGAACAAAACGGAATTACCTTTTTATAATTTTTCACAGGAAGTGGCAATAAACTTTTTCTATCTTTTAAATTCAAATAATTTATTCTGAGTCTATGCAGTTAAAAAGTTTTACATTAAAAAGGGATTTCGATTATTTTACGAATATAGTAAAAAAGGTAAAATTGTTTTTTTTCAGTGGTGGAATGCATTTTTTAATTTCTTTATAAATTTCTGTACTACAATTGTACCAACCAAATTTATTTAATTTGAATTTGCATGTATATAAAAACATTTTCAAAAATTCAACTTGGATCCCAGATGTAAATTTTCAGATATGTTCAACGGTGATAAACCCATTATTTCATGCTGAAGACTCCAAATAACAGTATTCATAACCAAAGCCGGTGTACGTTTTTTACATGTACCAAAACCATACTCATGCGATTCAATATGTTTACACATTAACTTAGGGAGCGCTCGTAAATTCGTTTCGATCTGATGTTGATTTCTCGAGTTTGAGCAATTTTAAAGTAGGCTCGCTACACGTCGGATTGATCAGCAGATTTCAAAAGGAACACGCATTAAATTCATTCTTTTATTATTCGATATTATGAATATTTAGTTACTCTGCTATTTTCCAGAATTATTCTACAATCCAGTTCGTACAATGTCACTTTCGATACGATTTGTTTTCCGGGATTTGAAATACTAAATCACGTATATAAGTAAATATGTGCGTAAACGTAAAGTGAATTCGAAAAAAAAACATGTACATAAATAAAATTCATTCTTAAAAAAAATTAAATAAAAATTTGAGCATGTATGACGATGCTGGATAACTTGTTATTTTTCTCGTAAATATTCATGTACAATCATCTAAAATTCACCTCGTTGATGAATTTCGAAATTTTTTTTGTCTCGCATTGCTACCTTTATCTCTCCATGAGATTGCTGACGGCACTTTGTAAACCTCGTGGAATGCACATGGGACACAGAGTTTCCGCTTTGGACGCTCGAGTGAGCATGTTTCCCAATAATTGTGCTGTGCATGGAAGAGGCAAGGGCTGTGCCATCAACAATTCAGCTTCCATGTTCGGTATGACTTCACTTTTGTAGCTTGAGAGTGGAAAATGATGACCACACGTAAATACAACAGTGTCTTCCTCCGATTCGAGAAAACTTGTTAAGTGTTCGGGATCCTGGAAAAAATTATAAATTGTTTATTAAATTAATGAAATTAATAATTTTTTATATTATGTTATGCAATAATGCTATTGAAAATTTACTTTGATATGGATAAACGGTCGAGGGTCACGAGTCTTTGCAGAAAGTGTACTTATTATTCCTTCCATCATCTGCTCAGCTGTTTTATTTTCACTTGATCCAGGATAACCGGTCAACGGTGGACCATAGTTTTTTGCCGTCAAGAGAGAAAATAGTTCGATGTACTCCGTTGTTGGTTTGCCTGGAAAAAGTAATTTTTTTTCATATTATTGTTTCATATTCATTAAACGTAAAAATTATCCATTACCTTGATCCACATGTCTGAGTAACATCGAGCAAACTTGCAAGCAAAATTTCGTTGACAGAGAATTCATCATCCGCAAGCTCTTGATTTCCGCACTGTTTTTGTTGGCATCAATTTTGTTACCTTCAGCATTTTGACTACAATAAATAAATAATGTGTAATTACATGAAATTGATGGAAAACTTTAAAACAACGTATTGTATATTTACCAAAAAAGTAGCAAGCCAAGAGGATAAAAGAGTTTGTTGATGTGCTCGAGCAGGACTTTCTCGAGTGTGTGCATTGGAAGATTATGCTCGATCCAGAATTCAAGAGCGGTGTGAAGGATTTCGCGCATCGTGGTGTGAGCCGAATCATCGATTTCATTCATGTAAAATTTGATAACTCGAGTCGCGTCTACAAGCATTTCATTTGTTTCGTTCTCTGTGAGACAATCTCCGTTAATCTGTGTCGTTTCATGGTGCATCAGGTATGTTCTAGAATTTTTCATGGGCGTACTATGCCGAGTTAAATTCTCCGAGGAAGCTCCGACGTCCTCGTCCTGACCATTGTAAAGTGGAAGATTTATTTTATTGCTGTTTTGCTTAATCAGAATGTCTCTCATGTAATCCAAGTTTTTGTTTAGCTCCGTTACATGTTCCTCGTTGTCATTATCGAGCGCATCTTCTGTCAGATCTAGCGAAATGTCCTCACTCTTGGTGTCCTCGCACAATTCCTCAGAGCCTCCCTGGCAATCGAAAGTATGGAGTTCTTGTTCGAGAATTTGGAAGCTATCGAGAGAGCGACTCGCCGGCATTTTTATTTTTTTCCTCATCACGCATTCTTCCAAAGTGTCGACGAGATTCTTCACCACTTGTTTGTCGAACAACTCTGTATTGTTTTTCAATTGCACCAGCCTCGCCGTCGATTCATCGCTTGGAGCCTTCTCAGATTTCTGCTGCGAATTATTAGCCACTTCGTTGTTTGTTGATGCATTGCAAATTTTTAATGTCTCTTTGTAACTCGCTGGATTCAAGGTTTTCAACTGGTAAGCGAAGCTCTTGGAGTAATTTTGTTCTAAAAATGCGAGCTTGGCACAAGCATGGTAATCGCCGTTTTCGACAAACTGTAAAATTACATTATATGTAAAAAATAGATGACAATAAATCATACCGTAAAGACTTTAAAGATACAGAACACAAAACGAACCTTTTCCATTATTTTCGATACATCGTACAGTCCGTGAAAGTGTTCAAGTACATAATGGAGTGTCAGATCTCCGAAAGATTTTTCGACAACGCTCAGAGGCTTAATTCGCCCAGCTAAGGGAGTTACGTCGTAACTTTGATAAGAAATCACAGGAGTCGGAATATTTGGAACTTGACTCGGAGTAGCATGAGCGACGTGAGCGCCGTGTGACAAACGAACGACTCTCCTCGAGGATTTCAGCAGAACGAATTTCTCATCTGTTCCAGAATCTTTTGTTGGCGCCCTACCCAACTGAGCCATGCTATTGCTACCCCAAGCTAGAACTGTACCTCCTGGAAAAATAATTCATTATTTTAAATTTTCAGCAATAGAAATCAAAGAAAAAACATAAAAGTGTCAATATAATAAATAACTGACCCGGTTGAATCGCTACAGTGAAATCGCAACCGCAACAGACTCTCACTGTCTTGATCATTCTGTTGATCGATCTTCGAATGTTTTCCGTTTGGGCAACTGCTTCAGAATTTGCTTCGTTGTTGCCGGAATTTTGAGGTTCGTCGCGAGACTCGGAATCTTCGGTTTTGAAATTATTTCTCGGAGGAATTTGGGCGAGCACCGAAGCAGGATTGTAGTCAAGTGGCGTCGGCACGAGGACTTCGGCTCGTGTGCCGTTTCCTATCTGGCCATCCAAATTCCGACCCCACGTGTATACTGTTCCATCCTTCGTCAATAATGCCGAGTGATGGCAGCCCGTTGATATCTGACGATGAATATTTTGTTTTAGTAAAACAAGGCATTTTATTTAATAATAGTAATACTAAAAAATAAGAAAATCAAATGTAATGAATATTTTTGTAGATAATGAAATATTTTTATCATTTTTATTCACCTGAACTATTCGGCCATTAACCGAATCTGTGTTTACCAGAGTAGGTTTTAAGTGCGTCTGAGCTTCCTCGAGTGAGCCGATATTTAGATCTTTCATACTCGGACTCTTAAGAAGTTTATTCTCTGCCAATCTTTTTTTGATTCTACTTGGGGTCCCAGAATTATTCGCTTTGGAATTTTCATTATTCTGGGACGTATTCTCATCAGACGCATTCTCATCGACTCCATCATTAGCGTTTGACGAATTTTGTGCTGCGAGCTCCTCCTCTGCATATTTCTCAGCTGCTGCCTGATATTCGAGTATTTTTGACTTCTTCTGAGCTTGCGTTTGAAGTCTAAGAACGTGTGGACTAGCTCCCCAAGTGTACAATTTGTTCGTATGACTGACAGCGAGCTGCGGAAAATTTATACTTTTTAAATTTTTTTCGGAGTAACTATTGAAAAATTTTTAACTAATTGATTATGAATTCTGCAATTTACTGAATTCATTGATGAAATCAATTTTTTTGCGTTCACCGTGGATTGTTTGGAAATTAAGATCTTCTGACAACTTATGCTCACGTTATGAAAATAGGCTGTAGCTATTTGCGTTATCCTCTCCGGAAGTAACGAGATTTTTATCGGTACAGTCGATTTGAGATTGGTGCCAGTGCCAAGTTGTCCGAAAATATTGCAGCCGAAAGCGTAGACGTAACCGTCAGCTGAGAGAGTGAGAGTGTGAGCGTGACCCGCGGAAATGTGGCGTATGACGGTCCCAAGCAGAGAATTTACAAGAGTTGGAATATTTTTGGGATCTGTATCGCCGTGGCCGAGCTGACCGTGAACTCCCCAGCCCCAGGTGAAAATTCTGCCGTCGATCGTCAACGCGACCGAGTGATATTGTCCAGCAACCGCGTCAACGATTATTTCTTGAGCTAGCGACGTCACCAGTTCAGGATTTGGACACTGCAAGATTCGACCGAGACCCAGCTGGCCAAACTGACTCGCTCCCCAGGCGTAAACTCCGTTGTTCGTCACCGCGAGCGTGTGCGTTCTCCCACAGGACACGCTCAAAACTTCCATTTCCATATTGCGAAATAATGATATTCCTTGAGGCGCCCGATACCTGTACGTACTCGGGGAAAGCCAGGCGGAAGGTCCTGTACCTGATTTCAAAACAAAGGGATTCGGATATGTAATATTTACTAAATTCAATACAGAATTTTGTGAAATTTGACACTACTAAAATTACTATTTACTAAAAAATATTTTCTTTTTTAACCGTTACCCACCTAAACATCCTTGTGTAGCATTTCCCCATGTATAAACATTTCCATTTCTAATAAGAGCTATGTGACCATAACCGGCGCTCAGTAATCGTCTTTTGAAATCTACAGTCGGAGTCGTCTCACTACCTCGCTGTAAGGAAAACGTTCAGAATAGAATTTTTTTTGTAAATACATTTTTTTCATCGTTTTTCTGTTGAAACTAACTTTTTCAAGTGCTTGGAGTCTCGTGCGTTGCATGAGAGCAGGATTATGTCTCATCATAGGTGTTTTCTTGCGAATGAGGCTGGACAGTACGAGCAGAAAAGTTTCAACCGTTTCCTCCACTAATGAGCCAGTATCCTCCTAAAAATAAAATAATTGATTGTCATAAAATAATAAACAATCTAATACCTTTGATAAAATAACTGTTAATAAAAAATATTCTCACCAAAACGTCTGCCGAGTCAAGTGAATCACATTGGCTTGATTGGGAACTCTGCGACAATGTTCGACGTCGAGCTTTGCATCTCGTGAGCAGAGGTCTCAGCACGGGATTCGTTGGATCGTATAAGTTTACAAGTCGCTGGAATTTAAAGTATTAATTTTTCTAATAGTTGGAAAAATAATCAACTAAATGATAATTTACCTCCAAAACAAAAATCGGCAGAGACGAGAGACTTGCGAGAACGAACGCCATATGGTTTCCAGCGACGTCACGATCAGCCAAAATTGCCTGGATCAGGGTCGGCTCGCTTATGCATATTAGCAAACAATCTAGAAGTAAAAGAATGTCAAATAAAAGTGATAATTTATTCTTCAATTTGATAGAGGTTGAGCTATCTCACATTTACTTTGCGATGACATGAAACAAGAATTGTTCGAGTTTAACGATTGTACAGTCTTGATCAGTATATCGAGAACTTGTGCGAAAAGACCCCTCTGGGTTGCCAAATGATGCAAGACTTTCCATAAACACGTTTGTCCGGCAATGTCGACGGCCCACAATTCGTCGTAAAAAGTATTCGTTGATAAAAATAATCTAGAAAAATCATCGGACAATGAGCAAGTGAAATTTTTGTAGTATAATAAGAAAGTGTATAAAGAACGTACAGAAAAGCTTTGTTCATATTGTTGAGCTCTTGACCAGTCGACCTGAGCACGAGCTCGGTGAAGACTAAAACGCTGAGATTCGATAGATGAATTCTCGTAGCTGTTGTCAACTCGCTGACGGTGGGAGGTGTCAGGCAATGCATCAACCAACCCAATAATTTTGCGGTCCGACCAGCTGCGGCGAATTTCAATACTCGTTTCAATAAACGACACTGAAAAATAACAGAAATTATAAAATAAAGTTGAATGACAATAATAAGAAAAATTAATTGAAATAAAAATGATAATTATGGTCGTAATTTTCAACTCACCCTAGATAATTTATACAAGACCACAGCTCTTGAACAATCATTGTTCATTAAAAAAATATCACCAGCGGATTCCAGAAATTGCTGAACGTCTAATCCAAAAACAACCCCGAGCCTGCCGGCTCTCTCCAGGTCGTTCCTTTTCAAAACGAATTCCATAAACACGTTCAGCAGCGATTTCCTAAAAAATGAATGAATTATGAGAAGTTTGGATTAATGAATAAAAAACTTATTTTACATTTAAACTTTCTTCTAAAATTACCTAAGCACGACTTTATAAACAGCAATATTAGTAACAACTATACACGTATCCACGATAGGCACATCGATTTTAAGATCCTCAATCTTTGAAGGTAGATTTCTCGATGGTTCTTCCGTCTTTGTAGGTTTCCAATAATCGGTCGATTTATATACATTGCAAATAACTTCGCTCGTGTCTTCGAGGTCAAAACGCGCGATGAGAGATTCCTTTTTGAAATCCGTTTCATCTCCGATCCTGGTCTCGGACAATGCTGCTGACACTACATAGAGCGTTCGTCGATTTGGACTGACCACGAAAAATAAACGATGAGCCAAAATGATGTCTCGGCAAGGTCCTGGCATTTTGTACATGTTCAGTAGAATTACGGATACGTCAGGTCCATGAATCTAAAAGTAAAAATTTTATGTTTGTAAACATTTTTAAAGATTTACGAATGAAAATGAATTAAGATAAATAAAATTTTTTCGCTATTCACCGAAACATGATGCGTAGCTTCACAGTAACCAATATACAACGGTTGTTCTCGCGTCATGTATTGTGGCAAGAGGAACATTTCGTTTGATAACAATTCAGGTGTGAACGTTTCAATTTTTTCATCAAAATTGCGATTCGTGTGCTCTGGCGTGTTTGTCTCATCGGTCCCGCTGCTGCTCTCGCTGTCTGTAATTTTATATTCTAATAAAAAAATGTAGAAAAAAGGATAATTATTTATTAATATCAGTATTTAATTCACCTGGACGTTTCGCATTGCTCGTGAGATTGCGATTTCTCGTTTCCGCCAATTTTTGCCTGAGAACCGCGAGTTTCTCGACCGAAAGTTGTTTGAGTCCTTGAAGACGCGATCTCGTCGGTGGATAAACCTTGTTGTTGTCATTGCTAACGCTCTCATTAAATTTTGGTATAGCAGAAGATTGAGAAAGAAGACTTTTCGCGTTGTTCAGAGGATAAACATAATTCGTTGTGCTCTGCTCCAAAATCAGACGCCACTGTTGTCGCGACTGGCTCGTTATCAGGAGAGACACGATTTCGAGTCTACTGTCCTGGCACACATGAAGACTAGAAATAAGTTCACAGCTCACACGAGTCACTCCCACTTGCTGGCCATTCTCTAGATTTACAAAGACTATCTCTCCGCGATCCGTTCCAATGATGCCTATGTGACTACATTGCGTTATTCCTTGCCACCAGGTGAGGCAAGTAGGTCTGAAAATTATTCCAAAACAATTAAAAACGAATGTTTTCCAAGTTTGACAGTTGAGAGGATTTCAAGAGAATTGACAAATATCAAAATCATTATTTCAAGGATCAAAGGATTTTTCGAAATTCGTGAATTTACCTAGAATAGGAAGACTGTAAATTCAATGACGTGAAGCATGTTAAGTCGTCAATAGACCATCTACGATCGATGGTAGAGCTAGGATCGACAAGAGCCAGAGCCGGTACAATGTAGAGAGATCCATCTATGCTGGCGACTAGAAGCCACGATCCGGTTGGATCGAAGCACAGAGCACATATAGCCTTCTGCGGTGCTTTGAACCAAGGTATTCTTTTCACTATCGCAGGTTGATGAATATTGTCATGGAAATAGAGTCCGATGTCTCTTCTCGATGTAGAAAAGACAAGCAATTGTTTCTTCCCAATTTCGCATCTGGCACTCTGTTCTATACTGCTTGATTTTATTAAACATTTCAACTCAAAGAGGTTTTCCTCTGCTAGGTTTATTATTGAAGCGTTGTTTTCTGTTGTATTTGTTTCTTCTGCCATTACATTGGTATCAGTATGAAGAGAGGTTCAACATTTTGCTCTGAAAATAAATTCATCTCGATGATAATCAGGTAGAGTGAATGAACTATCTAGATTACAGTGAACATTTCACACTTTACATTAATGGAGTTTATATTTCAATACGATTTTTTATGATCATATTTTTTCATGTTATGGAATGAAAGTTGTGCATTTTGAAGAATAATTATGCCAATGAAGAAACTATTTTTATATACGTACCATTGTAAGAGAATAGAAAGTAAAAGGACGAGAGAAAAATCAGAAATCACTCGAAGAAGTTATCACGCACGATATCAATGGCTTAATTTTTATTTTTTTTCTCGTATTAAAAAAAAACATAACACTTAACAATGTCACACATAACAGGTATATTGCAAAAGAACGTTATTTATAAGTACAAAGAAAATAACGGGTATAATTTTATATTTAGAATCAAGTGCGTTCAGCACAGTAAGAAATTTTTCATGTACAAGATTCCTTGATGTTTTTCAATGAAAATTCAGGTAAATTATCCATTAACTTATACGAAGGGATTATTTTTTCATTGCGACAGCTATACAACGCGAGATTTTCTTTGTTTATTACGACCTAAACTATCGTTCCTACTTCACGAAAACTATATAAATGTCATTACGACGAAAACTCTATACGTCAAAATTTTCGAGGTTAGGACCGACTGTCATTGCAGCCTGAGTGGGAGTATGGAGGGGGCGTGAAAAAGAGATATACAATCTTTGATTTTGGGAACTTGCGTTTTTGAAAAAAGTAAATGAGACTGATCAAAAAATTTGATAAAATCATACGTAACGTAGATTAAGACAGTGTGCTAATTACTGAAAATCTAAATTGCCAAAAATGGAGTTAAAAAATCATTTGCGATTGCAACAAATTATAATTTAGTTCTATAAAATTCCGATCAGCGTTTCCTTTCATTTCCGGATAAAATTATTCCGTTTATCGGGTCTATTTGTCTATTTCGTGTCTAACTTTTCAAAAGTTACCAAAGTACCGATTGACGAAAAGTTGAATATTTTGTATCATAATTATCTTACCTTTAGAATGCTTCCAAATGCAAAGTACCTTTTCTGGTTTCGATCCTGGTGGAAAATGAAAAAAACACACAAGACCACGATATTCAAAGTTCGTATGAATAATAATCTGTAGTTATATTCTATAAGATCAAATATTCACAATATAGATACATCTATCTCGTTCACTTTTTCTTATTTTCGTAACAATAGCGGTATAAACAGTGATGTCGAGATTCAATAGACAATTTTTTTCTTGATTACGGCTCTCGGAAATAATTGTGCGTATTTTTGTTCGAGATATTTTTTTACAATACATAATTTCGCTGAGGTACCATTAAAACTTTTTTTCTACCGTAATTGGCACAATGATTATTATTATTTTTGTTTAATATCACGACAACTATTGTGCCCATTGAACTGGCAGTATTTACGTGTCTTCACGACATAACGAATTCTATCAATTATAAGGCTTTTTCGTTTGATTTGTTCACTCTTTGTCTCACTTGCACGCTCGACTGTTTTTTTTAGTTTCATAAGCGAAGTCAGTGTGATTCGAGAATACGAAATATGACCTCGAAATGCTCATATCCTTGAAATTACATCATCAACCGTATCTCTTATTATTATAATTATTTACAAAATTTGGGGAAAAGTGAAAATTGCAAATTCACGTTCGCGTGAAAATCGAACTTCTCGGTCGTTAAAGAAAGCACCACGAAGGCTCGCTTCGATGAAAGCGAAATTCGTCGAACTCGTTAAAGGTATGTGTCAATTTTTTGTGCTCGTACATTTCTGGGTATTCTCACGGTTAGAAATATTCTAACGAGAGTAATACTGACAAATCTCGAAGAAGCTCGAACTCTTATATGCAAAGATAAAAAAATTCTTGTAAAAATCGTATATGCGATTTACAACCTAACTTCCCTCCCGAAACAATAAGCGAGAAACGATCAGGACGAGAATCATGAAGTTTCGAGATTTTAAAATGTACATAAAATCGTGTGATTTTCTATTTCTCGCGAGAAGAATAATATTTAAAAGTTCAACAATTTACAGTCGTAAATTTACATTGTAAAATATAGAGTGTGCTCCGCGCCTTCATAATTATGCAAAGTAAGCATAAGTCGCGGAATGAAAAAAATATATACTTTTCTCCAAAATAGATTGACTTTTCAAAAATTTAGTTCAGGTAAAAAAAGACGAACAAAAGGAAGACTCGAATTTATCAAAAGAACCCGTGAAGTTTGTCTATCCGATCTTTCCTTCTTCCTCGATTTTTCATCCTTCATCTCTTGTTGCACTTATCAACGAGTTTTTACGTAATTTGAAGCGTAAGCAATCACAGCATCGAATTTAGGACGGACTCTTGAAGAATTTTCGTGCTACGCTGAACTCAAAAGTTCCCTGAAACAAACGAATAGAATATCATTAATATGATTAAAATTACGTAGCCTCTAACATGAGCAGTTTTATAATCCATCTCGCTCTGATTAAAATGGAATGCAAATCGTACAGTTTTACTCACGTTGATAATTCTCTACCCAACAATCCCGTCCCAACGAGACCCGTTCGTGATCGACTCCTATTAAGCTGGGCTCGTCTCTCCGCTGAAAATAAAAATATTCCAATTTCATTATTCGCTCAAGTCTCCCCAATCGTTTAATGAGACTATACTATGAAATTGTTTTTCTCAGAAATATTAATAATAATTATAATAATTGAGAACATTAGAAAAGATTTGTTTCATCGAACGAATCAAGAGAGAAGAAACCAGAAAATAAAATAAATTGTGCAAGCAAGAAAGCGTTGTGCCAATGATCGAGTGCAATTTTAGAGAGTAGATTTGAAAACATGCGAGTTTACTTTACCTTCAGAGTGTTTGGATGATAAGAAGCTTTTGAAAGTGTGATGTTCAAGCTCGTATAAATTTGCATGCAATTTAATGAATTACTCACGCATTACAAATATTTTACAAATTTGTCTAGTAAGATAAAAACATTTTTCACTTCTGAGCGCCAATTTACAAAGCAATAAACCAATTCAGTTGAATAACACATTTTGCGAAATTACAAAAAAATCAGAAAATTATTACAATAGTTCGGAAGCATTACAGAAAAGAAATTATATTTAGAAAGATATGAGAATAGTTGGAAACGACGCATGCGGAAGAAAGCGGGCGATTAGAAAGGTGTGAGCAGCAATTGCAGTTCGCAAGTGTTAATTATAAAGTAAAAGCGATACAAAAATATAAGCGTATAAAAGAGTACAAAAATAAGCGAAGTAGTTCGTATAAAAAAAATCAAGATATATATTATTTTTCATATTTGGATATGTGCGCATAACGATTTCATAATTTTTTGTATCCCAATATAATAACAGGTTCACTCTCTTCATTTTTTTGCCAGAACTTCCAACTTTGACTCGAACTCTCAGCCCCTGAGACTTTGTAAGTTTTTTGAGCTCTTCGTTCAGCTGAGGAAATTTTTTCAAGTAAGTTCGGAGTGTCTGTCGTTTTTTCGGGAGTTCGAAGAATTCCAGGCGAGTGACCACCAGATTGATTCGTCGAATCGAGAAATTTCGGCGACGTGGACGAAGAAATGGATGTTATTTCTGATTCTTTATCTTTTTGAATTGAATTATTTTTTTTCTCATTTTTGTGAATCCCACCAATCTCTGCTATTTTTTCTGAATTTTCACCACACGGAGAATTTATTAGATCGGATTTGCTCGGAGCATTGCAATCGAAGAATTCAGACTCTCTGTTGCTACCGTCGAGAATCGCATTCTGATTTTCATCGCGAATCTCAGAAATATTTTCGTAATTTTTCGTTCTGTGTAGGACCGGAGACGAAAATGGAGTTGAATTATCGCTTATCTGGTCACTGGATTTCGAAACCTTGAGATTTTCTGTAAAATCCAACATTGGTGAATTTACGGTCTGCTGATCTTCGAGAACACACTCGGGCAAGGATACGTTCATCGAGGGTGGACTGTTCAGACAATTTTGGAATTTTCCTCGCGAAATATAATTTTGTCTATGCGCTAATTTCTTCTGTTTTTTCTTGGATCGCCGCTTGAGGCTGTATTTCTTCGAGATGCGTCTTCGCTTTCGCCAGACAGGCGTGCTCTTTTTCGCTTCACCGATCGAAGTTTTTCTGAACAAGGTCGGCTTGACGTTGTTATCCGGAGTGTCTTTACACGAGCTAATCGACTCGTGTTTGGAAGTCGGAGTCCTTTTCTTAAATTCTTCGATTACTGACTTGTAAAATCCAAACGGACTTGAATCATCGTTGTGGATTTTCAAGGACGAAGGAGCACCGGATATTCTCTTTTTCGGTATTGCTCCGGTATTTTTATTTATCGTGGGCTTCTCTTTCGAATCTTCGAACCTCCGATCTGGATTTTCATCATTTTGACGAGAACTTCCGTCCAAGTTTTCCGTGGCGGAATAAAAAGTGTCTATCGAGCTCATACTTTCGACGTGAGGCAAATCGAGATTTTTTCCGATTTTAATAGGAATTTGACGTTTGGGAGTTTTTCCAAACATCGGTGATGCCGTGTAGTGCGTATCCTTTGGTGGATATTTCTTCTGAAACGTGCTCACTCTCGAAAGGAAACGGCGCTTCCTTTTTGGAGCTTTTTTTGCCTCGCTGAGCATACAATTTTTAAACGCATCCTGGTGTTCTCCCGGTGTGTAATAGACAGAAGTGTCACTCGACAGAGATTCACCGAATAGTTGAGAATGTCTCTCATTTTCCAAGAGCTTTCTTGTGCTCTCGCGTAAATATTCGGCTTCCTCGCCGGAAGACTTTTTACCCGAGCGCTTGAGACTATTCCCGTCGAATATCGTTATTTGCTTCGCTGGGGTCCACTTGGCTACTTTAGTTGAGTCGTGCCTATCCCTAATTATTTTCAACTTACCACCGGCGACGCGAGTTTGTCGCTTCCTACGCTGATCCGGCCGACTAAACGCCGAACCGGTTTGCAACGCCTCCATCAGACTATCCATAACGCCTTCTTGTGTCTCGTGCGCATTCATGTCAACGAGCGCACGTTTACGAGCCGCTCGAGCCGCTCTCTCCTTCTCTGCCTTTTCCCGACCCTCCCGGGCTCTTCTTTGCTTCTCCTCGCTCTCTCGAAGCTTCACTATTTCCATCTGTGATTGCTGTATACAAAATTTGCGCATTAATAAACTTGTGATTATGAAAAAAAAAACTTACTAATCCGAAAGTAGCTTACCAAGAAGTCATCCTTGAATTTCTTAATGTCACCGAAGAATTCCTCGATCGTGTATTTCTGTTTGTCGAAAGAGAAGAAGTCGGAAATGTCCGTGTAGAGACTGTCCATATTTTTGAACATGTTCTGCATAACCTCGTATGACTCTCTCGCTTTCTTGGCGAACGGCTAAAAGTTCATGACGTTAAATAATAAAACTGAAAATCATTGTATAAAAAATATATATTACTAATTGCAAGCATACCGTCATTATTTCTGCAAAGAGATCTTGATCTCCCTGAGGAACTTTGGCATTGGTGAGATCTTGCTCGAGATTTTTTATGTTTGACTCCATTTGGCGAAGAGTCCGTTGTATATTTTCCAAGGAAACGCGGCTGGCTCGATCCACGTGAGATAATTCCTCAGCAAAGTTGAGACAATCCGGAAATTTCTTCTCTATCGTATCGACCAAGTAATGCATAAGAGTTTGCTTATTTTCCACGTCCTTGGTACTCGTTAACTGCACAAAAAGTTCATTCATAAGATTTTATCGACTTGTAATTAACTGTATACACGTGAATGCAAAACAATTCACATACTTTCCCCAGAAAACTGATTTCGAAACCGAACGCTTGACCATTCTTCGAACCGGAATTCATGTAATTACCAAGCAGGAGAATGAGCTCAAGAATTCTGGCGAATTTCTTGCTACACTTGACTTCCTCGCAGGCTGCCGTGCCTGCGACTATATCGGGTTTCACGTCTTGCACCAATTCGTCGTAACGCAACATGAAACTTAATGATCGTAACCGTGGCAGTAATCTCTTTATCGCTGATATCTATTGAAAAAAAATTCATTATTTTTTCTTGAATACATTTAGTTGAAAAATTTGAATAATTTTCTTAATTTTATTTCATACCGTGACACAAAATTGTTCAGCCTCCGTAAGATCGTCGTACTGATCTTTGAACATCTGCAATTTGGCGAGCTGATCGGGAGGCGGCAAATATTGTATTAATCCTTGCAAAACGTTATCCGAGATAACGGGACCTTCGCACCTGAGCAAACAAGTTTTCACTTCTTCGTAGGACATGTGCTTCAACGTTCCGCCCAATAAAATAGATATATTTTGAGCCGCTTTGCTATCCAGTACTTTGAGATCTTTGACTTTCTTCGACGGCGCTGACTTGTCGACGACGTCATCGATCTTCTTGTGCGCCGGTTTGGACGCAAATCTCTGAGCGAGACCGTTAAGAATTTCTGGACTCGCGAGTTTGTCTTCTTGTACTTTAATCCAGAACGATTTTTCACTGAGTTTTTCAGGCAGTATCTAAAAAAGAAATAAGCAAAAGAAGTTTACAAAAAGGAATAAATATCATCTCTTTGTTAAGATAGTTAGATAATCGATACGTGATATTTTAAAAAGAAACTGAACTTTCTCTAAGTTGCCTTTCTATTTAATTATTCGACTTTAATTTACTATTTCTTTAAACAGTAAGAATAAGTCCTGATATCTGTAGTTAATCATTACGTTTTTTTGACACTCACGGCTTTCCAATTCGCTCTCTTGAGCGGTCCATCAACTTCCCACTTTTTCTTGGGTTTTAATCCGTGAGGTAATACTTGAATGGCGTTCGGCATGGGCGGTCTCATGCCTCCCATCATCGGAGGTGGCGGAGGACCCATACCTGTACCGGGCATCGGCGGTGGTGGTGGTCCCATGCCTGGCATCGGCGGCGGTGGTGGTCCTCCCATCATTCCAGGCATCGGAGGTGGCGGAGGTCCACCCATCATTCCAGGCATTGGTGGTGGAGGAGGTCCACCCATCATGCCGGGCATTGGGGGTGGCGGAGGACCGGCCATTCCAGGCATCGGGGGTGGAGGTGGTCCGCCACCGACTTTCTGTATCTAAAATAATTTGAATCGCGAATTAAAAAAATCATATTTTAAAGTATTGCGTAAAACAAAAAATGTATATCTTTAGAAAAATTAAAAATATCGCGAGGTTTAGTCTATTTAAAATAAATGTATGAAATTGTATCTAAAATTAATTGTAAAATTTAGGAAAACAATAAGTACCCCTGGTCTCAGTCTCGCTCCACCATTCTCAAGCTCTCGAATTTTGTTTTCGGCGTGTTGTAGTTTTGCTTCCGCTTCTTGTTTACTCGCGATCGCTTCTTCAAGCTGTTGGGACATTTTTACGAGTTTCCGTTCCTCTTCCGCTTTTGACTTTTCTACTAGTGTGTCGATCAGGGGTTGAACGTCAATTTGAAAACGCTTCGTCGCGCTGAAATCCGGATCACAGCCCGAACGGTGGAGAACTATTTGCGAGACGCACTCTTCGATGAGTTTATAGTAAGCGTGTCTAACGGCAGCATCATCTCTTATAAATAACAAATGTTGAAGAATCGAGAGGAAATAGGGCTCCGCTGGTGTATCCATGACTCGATTTTTTTCGACTTCAAAACAGTCATTGACGTCATCGAGTTCGAGTCTGACATGATCGAATCTCTGGACGAACTCCTCGTAATCCTCCTCTTTGTCTCGGTTAAAAATTTTCAAGTGCGTCGCCAAATCCTCAGAATCGTCCCTCTCCAAAGACTCCAAAATATCCGCAAGGCCTATTCGCATTATTTCGTTTCTCAAATGCAATCGGAAGTCCAGATCTTCCGCGGAGGAAATAATTGAATTTATCAATTGAAGACAGACAACCTGATATTAGAAAAAAATATGAAAATTAATTTCTCCCTTTGTGCAAAAGAAAAATATTTTAAAAATATTATTTCTCACCCTCAAATTCTCATTCTGTTTGTTCATGAGTCCCTGAACGATTGGTAGAAATCTCTCACGCCCCTTGAATTCGCCATTCATGGTAATCGCATCGAGAACCTTTTTGTGACTGTCGCTCGAAATGAGACAAACAGCTCCAAGGAGTTTGACAGCTTCGTACATGACAGAAGGCTTGCTCGGTTCTAAAGAGCGTGCGACGATTGTCAGAGCCTCGTGATGAGCCAGCATCTCCTTTATCCCGACCGTGTTGTTCATTATCGCTTTGAGACATCGAATACACTCGTACTGTATTCGCTCGTATCGGTTGTCGCTGAAAATTGCCACAATGTAAACACACAGATCCTTACAATCAACTCTAAATTCGAAACAAGCCAAATAGATACAAAAAACTAAAAAAATAGCTAACATATCGAAAATATTATTTACAAAATTAACAAATTTTTATTGCGAAAAAATTGCGAAAAAAATATTAATAAGAAGATACTTGCGGAAGAGATAATTTTAAAAATTGAGTTTAAATAAAAGTCTCTAGCTCTCGACACCAATTTTAGTATTCTTTACACTTATTTTGAGTTAATTTTAATTTTTAAAATTTGAAAAAATATTTGACACTTCGAATGGTAAATCATATTAAAAATTTGCAAGAGACTTCAAAATGATATTACAATTACGAATGCAAATCTCTCAAAAACACTGAACACAAGTACCACCTTACTATAATTAAAAATGCAAAATAAATAAGCGTTAATAACTCGTTCTATTCTCACAAAATTTACCTATCACAATATACGAGGGCACTGCAATGGAACAATGAAAGATTGAATGAATTACGACAGTCTGTCATTATTTAAATTATCATTTGAGAGAAAGAGAGAAAGAGAGAGGGACAGAAATCAGTAAACTTACTTTCTGTAACATTCGTTGAGAGTCGCGAGCACTTGTTTGAGCCCTTTCGTTCCGAATTCTTGAACCCAACTGAGAGGATTGTTTGTCAAAGCTATCCTAAGAGATTCTATACAGCTGTAAATTTTGTGCACACTTAATTCCGGCTGTGCCAAATATTGTATATAATCCGCCGGTTTGTCGAATTTTGATCTGTTCTCCTGAACGCTGCCTTTGTAGTGAAGTACCAGCATTTCTTTTTTCTTCGTTTCCGGTTGTTGACGCAGCGGCTCTTTTTTCTCTTCTGTTAGATTCATATTTGCCTAGAATAAAAAATAATTGTTAGAATTATAAATCCAAAAGTTAATAATATTTATCCAGTTGTATTTATTTATTTCTAAGTACGGAGATAATTTTTTTTAAATTACGAAAAAATTGAAAAATCTTACCAGCATTTTTTCAAATCTTTCGTTCATCGTTTCTTCATCGAGTCTCTCGATGATCGAGCGCTGCTGCTCGATGTCGTCGAAGTCATCCCCGGAATTTGGCCGGGGGACGGTGTTGAGACCGGTGCCACTCCTGACTCCGCCACCACGACCGGATTTTTTCGGTCGAAACCATGTGTCCAACTGCGCAATAAAATTAATAAACAAAATTATTATAAATACAATAATTTGCAAAAACATTGAAATCATTAGTAAAAATATATTTAAATTCAAAGTTAAAAACAATCAGCGAATAAATAAAAATCGTATCGATAATTTTATCCTTGCAATTCTAAACCAATAAAAACTTATAGACGTGGGAGGATGAAAGCAGAGCAAAAAATGACAGCAGAAATTATTGTAAATCTATAGAATAATGGACACGAACAATTTTAAAATGATTTACAAAAAACTAAAAAAATTAAATGAAATTGGTGTCGACGTCAGAAGAATATTGGCATTTAAAAAATAATTGCGTCGATCGTTTGATCGTTGCAATATTGGATCGATGAAGATCTACCGAGGAAGAGAAAATCGTAAACGATGAGGGAAAGACCCGATCCAATTATCTTCAGTAAAATAAATAAAAATAAAATACAATTAGTATCAACGTTGGATCAATCACATCAATTCGTAAAAAAATAGCTGTGTCGATAGTTTGATCTTTGCGATGTTGGATCGATGAAAATCTAGATGTACGAGGAAGAGAGAATCGCAAATGATGACCCAAAGACCCGTTTCAAGTATCTTGGGTAATCGGCATACCATTCGCAGACTCTTGTCTTTCTCTCGCTCTCTCTGTTATTTTTTTTCTCCTCTCAAACAATGAGCGACAACCACGACGACTTTCACCCTTGCACTTCTTTTGTCGTCGAACGGAAATTAGATATCTGTCACTGATTCGACGTACCGGTGACGCAATTTATCCGAGTCCTAAGCTAGAAAACGCGATGCGAAACTAACCGAGTACTTTCACGAATCTATTAGAATGAATCGTCGATTTTTCTCTCATTTTCTTTTTCTACGTCGCGGCTCAAGAATCGATATCTATCCGATCCTATATTTTGGAATTCAATAAAAAATGCAGCCTCACCGTGAATTTGAGATTGCAACAATAACAGAATCGATTTGATGCAAAAGCAATTTTTTTCAATTCTTAATAACATTTTCTATCTTCGATCGAAAATTTACTCGTTAAAAAAAAACACCAAAAACTCACCGATAGTATATCGAAAATAAACTCACAACTGATACACCGCATTGAATATTACAAAAATAAAAACCGAGAAAGAAATCATCAATGAGCGACGAAAAAAGTGATTTCGCTCCGACCTGCGTCGAAATACTGAGGACAATGTTCGAAATGAGTCGAGCTATTACTACGGTCTGGAAAAAAATAATTTTACGTGAACGATATTAGGAATTCAAAAAGCATAATCCAGACGGGCTCGACTTATCGGGAAAACAATGGATCGCCTATGGCTTCACTAATACTCTCTCATTAATATCACCTGTGTACTCGTCTATCGCAACAAACTGTACACAAGATTACCAAATTGACACGCTTTTTTCCTACACCTTCCTACTTGAATATTTCACTTTCACGATTATTTCTCATCTTGCTCCAAATTTATTGGAGCATTTCCAAACAAATCAATAGAGTTCGATAATTCGAAATATCGACAATTCATACTTGTACGATTTTTATTCAATCGGTTACGATTTTTCGGAGGTCGTACGTCTTTATTACCAGAAGAATTTGGTATCGCTCTTATCTTATCTCCTCACGATCAAACAGCGCTCTCAAGGAGGTCGTAAATTATAATTGTTGAAAGAATTATTAAGAATTATTGCGTAGCGGGGTAATTGAGTTCGACGACGATTCGAGCAATCTTCTAGGAATCTTTTCGCTGCGACGATCCTCGGGATAAAGTCCAGGCGTGGTTTCGCAGGGAACTCTCATCAATTCGCTAGCAAATTCCTGGTATGCAGGCCGCAAATGAAACTGGTTATGGACATTCGACAACGAGGTCACTCGGCTACTTGCACAATTGCATCCAGACTCGCGAGAGAGCTTTACTCGAAATAGAATTTAAAATAACGAATTCGCTTTTTTTGTTGCACCGCGTGAGGTTGACAAACAAAATATTGAGCGCCTTGAACCGCGAGGTCTCGGAGAAGGATCGACGAAAAATAGTGTCAATGTCAAGACATTCGAAACGAGGATTTTCGGTCTTTTTTATTTTATTTATTAAAAAACAGGAGAGAAGAAAACGAGGGACAATTTTTTTACGAGCTCTCTGCAGCTCGCTTTTGTTTTTTTCGTCGCAGCTGCTCGAAAATTTTCTGTCGGGCGACAAAGTGGGAAAACGATCGTAATATGAGGTCAGCGAGAGAAGAGTCTCGTACGCCCACATTTTACGCTCACTGACATCATCCCGACGATTTTTGCGAGCGGGAAGAAAAAAAGGGAAAAAGCGTCCAACAAATCTTATTTTATTCGGTGGCTGGAGAGTCACGAGAAAAAATAAACATTTGTTCGTCGTCGTTTTTTTTTCGTTTCATCCGCTGGCACGAAATAATATCGCGTGGGCGATTCGCGACCCATCTGTTTCGAGAAACCGCACTTCGTTCTTTTATCAGCTACTTCGTCCTTTTATTTTCTCTTAATCTCGAAATTATTTTGTCAGCGGGTCTTTATTGCCGAGGAATGAAATAAAGAAGCTCGTAAAAATTTCGTCAAAGCAAATTGTTTAAAAAAAAGGCAGTGCGATTCGAGAATTGAACGTTAAGTATAAAATGACTGAAAGCTCACCCACTCCATGATCATGACTCCACCTTGAGTATTCAAGTACAGCGTTGAAAAAAAACACACACTCTTATATAAATATCACCAAAAAATCAAGTGCCAAAGTTCGAGAGACGTTGAAAAATTATCGTCTCATCATGAGCAAGATTTGAGAGAGAAAAATAGCGAGATCGTCATCGCGAAGTCGTCGACAGTCCAGGCAACTCATTCGATCCGCCATTGTCGTCGTATTTCTTCTTTTTTTTTTTTTAAACGAGTTTACCCGCAGGTACAATTATCGTGGTTTTATTCGCAAGGACGAACGCAACTATTTGAAAAAAGAAGAAAATAATTGTGAAGTTATTTGAAAAAAGGAAAAAAAAATGAAGGGAGCGCGCACAAGCGAGTCTTTCTATTGTTTTTTTCTGTACATTCTGGTATTTCGCGTATACAACAACCCGAGCACACGACGCCGGTTTTCTCGATGTCTTCGGGATTGGAAATGCATCGACATTTATGTCGATCGTTACCGTCCAGTCTGAATGTCAGTCTGCGCTGAGCGCTCTCCGCTTCCCATTCTTGTTCTCCTCCCAATGATAATACCAGCGCGATTTTATCCTTCGGTAAATTTCGATAAAATTAATCAAACAAGTTGATTCATAACACGTTTTATCTGTTTCGATAAACGACCAAATTATTTTAAAAAAATTTCTTCGTGATAAAAAAAAATTCTCACGTAATTTATTCACGCGATTTTTTCAGGTGTTCCAATTCAGGAATTTCATTTATTTTTTTAGGCAATATTGCGTAAATCAAATAAAAATGTACTAGCACTCGCGGCGACCGGCTGACGAATTTTTTAAAAATTCGATTAAAAACTACAATACGAAAACTTTTCCGATGATTCGTGTTAACCTCGTATATAAAATCGTAAACACACACGTTGTCCAGTTATATCGGGACATTCTAATGGAATGTGGAGACATCGAGATATCGGATATCAAATCGTACCCGTGCATTATAATGAGAAAGCCTTGGATAAAATTTCCTGCTTGAAAAAAAAGTGTATATAAAAGCATTGAAGATAAAAATTGCCGGTTGAGAGGCAATTTTTATGGCAAGGTTCAGGGAGTGATCGAGAAGCGAAAAAGTTGGGAGCGTTTGATGGCTGAAACGCACACTAAGGCTGTAATCAAAATTGCGTAAGCATCCGCGAGTCATCGACTCGTCGGAAATTCTTGTCGACGTTTATTTTTTAATGGTAGAGCGAGGAGCGCGTTAACGCGTGTCGATTTCGCATTCGTTAGTAAGCGGCGTTAAAATATACACTCTTTCTACTGGCTCTTTACTTCTCACACACCGAGAAAATTCTTTGACGAAGCCTCGTCGCGAGATCGAGAAAATTGCGGAAAACGCCACACCGGCGCCGTGTCATCGCACGAGACTTTTATTTATAAAAGTCGATTACGATATGTTTTCCACGTGCTACGGTCCACGTCTGTTCAGTCTCGGTGTTATCTGTCAGGTGTCACCTCTGCCGAAAAGCGATTCAAACACATCGATCATTCGTTATTTGTCAATTAAAATTAATCACCCTTTATCGATCATTAGAGTGTTAAAAAAATAAATAAACACACTCAACACAAAAAATTTCAAAATATCACTCGAGAAAAATTCGTACGTAAATGCTCTTCATTTTCACTGATCACTGCAATTTTTCCTCGTTTAATTTTTTATATACACTCGAAATTTGTTTTATTTCATTTCGCACAGTTTTTTTTTTGGGAGAAATCGGTGCACGTGTTATTTTTAATGGGAACAGCTGACGCCGAAGTCGAGCGTGAGAATTTTCAAGTTTCGAGGGCCGGGGATGAGAGAACGCGAATCTTTCGAGACGGGAATCTGCGAGGTCAGTTCCGCATGGGTGTGAGGCTCGGGATAGACTGCACGCGCGCCTCTCGCTATCTCCTCTCGCGGTCCTCGCGAGCTCTCTTTCTTGACTCCCGCCTCTGTGTGCGGGGCTTTTCCTACGCCACCAGGAGTGTCCGTGTGTCCGCGAGATCTCTCGCGTGGGAGGAACACGTATTAAATCGTGTGCTCGGGACAGCAATGAGATATTTTACTCTCCGCGTACACTCTCCGTAAAGCGCTAATTATTATTAAATGTTATCGTAGATTTAAATAGACGAGATGCTGAGGCTCTGAGGAACGTAACTTGAGGAACGTCTTTCATATGCTCGCTTTTTTCTTTCAATCATTAATTCAATTTTTTCGTTTTTATTGCGAGAAATTATTCTCACGTTGCTTGTATCCTGCTTTAGTTAAATATTTTACTACATAGAAGTCATATTTTACTTAACGATGTTTTTGCGCCTCAGTGAGATCACGTTCGCAATTAGCTCGTGTATCTTCCGAACGATTAAGTCATCGCTTTGTAATTCGTTTATCGTTCGTTTCGAAATGGTTGAAAATTTATTTATACACCCGGACCGGGATGTTGACAAAACGTAGATGTGACGTTTGTTGTCTCGAAAAATTGACGTTTCGAAAATATATATAGAAGTTGGAGGAAGGAGAAAACGAGTATATAAAAATGTGAAAATCTTGTGATCGAATGGGACGAACTCTGTGGTGTATACAAGAGGAATTCCGTATGCCGTTAACAGGCCTCGATCCTGCATGAATGAAATATACAAACGCGTGTATCTTTGTACGCCCGGCGAACGCGAGCCGGTCACAAGTCGAGCATCGTGATATTTTACTGCATTTGCATGCACACGAATCCCCAGAGGAAATTAAGCTCGCAGAACCCTAGTCCGAGTGATAAGCCAAGAATGAATCGTCGAGGAGAAACGTAAACGTCGAGGAGAAAATCAAAATTGCCGCAGTTGCGGCCCCGTGTACAGTTAGCGCTCGTGAGAGAGAAGATTAACGTAACGGCATCGCGAGTAGAAAGTAAAGAGACTAAAATAAAATAGGAATCGAATTATTGCTCCACATTCGTGTAAAAAATAAATCAAGAGCCGGTGAGATGATAAGAAAAATAGAAAGAAATTTTGTCATTCATTTTTCGATATTTTTCTTGATTAAATATTTTTTTAAATGAATTTTTATATTTTTCGTTATATGTTCCGAATACTTTCGCGATACTCGCAGATATTTCTTATGGGGAACGTCATTTCGCTTCTCCACGCTGGAACGCTTATCAGGAACGAGTTCAGCCGGCCTTAAACTTGTAACTGCCCTGTAATTTTAATAATCGCGGCTGCCCGGCTGGTTGGATAATATAATCAACGTGCCTCGGATGTGTGCGACCACTTGTCGCATCCTCCGTAGTCGCGGGCGCAAAATAATTCGCCGGACTACCGAGAGACGTGATATTGACTTTTAGCGCTACGAACGGAAATTCTTGTACCAGACGAATTTTTTAAATTAAAATGTACACTTTTTTTCATAAAAGCTCAATAGTAAAAAATCTCAGACACAGTCGATAAAAGACACCGGTGGACTTCAAAATTAAAAATTGGAGAAAAAATTAAAATTTATAGAAAAAAAAAGATTTTTTTTACTAATATCGAGATTTCTATCAATTTGGTACATTCTATCGTATGTTGAACTTCACAGAACTATTTTTTGGTACTTTTGACTGAAAAAAGTATTGAATTACGTCGATTTTATTGTAATTACATGAACATCTCATTATACCTCAAGATCAAAAGCACAGAAAATCGAGTCGTTGGTAAATGAAGATTGCTCCTCGATACAGAAATGCTCCTGAGCGCAATAATTAATTCTCAGTAATTCATTAGCAATTTATTGACGTAATTGCTTGTATTTCCGGAGCTTATCGCGCACTCTATATTTTTTCTGCCTAAAAAAAGCGTCTGGAATCAGAAGAGTGTAACAACGCCTCGGGAGAGGCTCTTTCTTATTTCCTCGTCTCTTCGCGCGTTGCGATTTCGAAAGGAGAACGATCCGGTGTTGATACCGCGGACTGACCGTAGAGCAAAGTGCTGGCGATTTCGAAGTTCTTACGGGCTCGTCGACTTCTCCGTTCTATCCTGAGATTCGTTTAGCATACAATGGAAAATGTCAGATTTTATCACGAAAAATTGAAGGAAAGTTCATAAGATGATAAAAATGTTTCGAAATCGAAAGATATATTTTCTGTTGTGAAAAATTAATTAGCAGAAAATTGGGTTAACGATCGATCCTCGGACAATTACCGCGTGGCCTCGGACTATTAAAATGGAATTAGAATGGCACGGAGTCATTGAAACATTGCTCGAAATCGGCGTAAAGCCGGCGAGAAAAAAGCCGGAAGTTACGTCAAGTCGGCGCTTCTTACGAGACCGAGAGTCCGACACAAAGTATCGTATTGTTTGCTCACGCAATATCGTGCGAGATCGGAACGTTTTGGACGCGTGCGCCACGATTCGACACGCTTCTGAGCACATCTCCGTCGTTTTCTCGTCCCATGAACGAACCAACCGCAATTTTACGCAATTTTTTTTCCCTCCTTCGCTCCGATTTTTACGAGTCCCGGAAAACGAGAAAATCATGAGAAATTGTTCTTAAAATCAATTATCGAGGTTTCTAGTAATGAAGCCGTTAAAACTGCGACTCGATTATTCGCGTGATCGTCGCGAAATGTAAAAGGTTGGTGAGGTCATCCCGAAAGAGTGACGTCACCGTACCTGTGCCGGACACTCCTTCCTATTTACGTGGGCGTCCTGTACGGTTTGCAGATTTTTTGATATTTGTTTATAGGCGGATTTATCGCAAAAAAATTAAACAATATAAATTTTTTTTTCAAGAGGTATAAAATTATTGAGGTGCAAAATTATCGATTCTAAAATCTTAATGAAATTTTATTACTTTGACAGAAATAAAATTTATACATTTGGCAAAGTAAAACAAAATAAATTATAAATTCTTTGCTCGAAAAAAGAGGATCGTTAAATTGGAATAAAATAAAAATTGGTTCGTACTATCAAATCTAAACGACTTATTGTATTCATAAAAATTGGATTGTTTAAAAATAAAATTCTATAATTTAATTTTTTGCTAAAAAAACGGAACATTGGATAATTGAAATCCAAATTTATTCAAATTTAAAAATCTCAGCGAGTATTTATTATTTCGAGAAGAATGATGTAGATTTTTACCAAAGTGTGTTAAAGCATCAGTTCATTCGGTATTGTCGAACCGTGACTCACAACATTTAACCAAGGTCGTCAGCTCGCACTATTCGAAACCGCAAGAAAGACCACACGAAAAGAGACTACCCGCAGGCTTTCCCCCCGATCGGCTAAAAGGGTTCTCGGACGATGCTCAATTTTCCTTCGCGGCACATATTAAATTTCATTGCGATGGTGAGCACGATAAATAGAATAAAATTTGTACAAAATACGCTCACCTTGCAACACGTTTACTTTTTTTCCTTTTTCCCCATTCGTGATTTATTTCCGAATATGTGCAAAGCGAGAAGAACAATTTCGAACGACCGATTATATGCGAGGCTGACAAAAATGTCAGTATCGCAACCAATTAATTGATTAAACGAACGAGTAAAATTCTGCAAGTCCAGCTGTTTGAACTCGGTAAATCAATAAAAGTCTCGAGTTGAAGGGTCAACCAATTAGCAGTGATCGATAACACTTGAGACCCATTTCGTTTTTTTTTATTCGCCTCTCATCTCGTTTCCCCCTCAGGCAATTATCCTCATAATTGAATATTCGGCTTTAATTAATTACTTGTTAATGTCAATTAAAAAATTCGTTCCTCGTGGAAAATAATTTGTGGGTATATTTTGAAATTTTTCGTTCTGGATTAGTGTACGCTCGTGTTTGTTTTCATCGTTTTTCATAACTTACAGTAGGATGAAAACAAGAGAGAGAGAGAGAGAGAGAGAGAGAGAGAGAGAGAGAGCACGATAGAATCTGTTTCGATATAAACAGCAGGAAACAGTTCGCGTCTCCGTGCATATCAGGCTCGGTTTCCATTTCCTACAAAACTTTCCTCGACGATTTCGAAATTAAATATCAAAATAAAATTTCGAGCAGGGAGAATTTCTCGCACATCGACGTGCAATTTTTCACAAATTATCGACTCTTTGTGTATAGAAAAAACAATTTCATCTCGTCATTATTTTTTCTTTCCTTTGCGCTGGGTGCGAAAAAATGTCGCCTTGACTTTTGTTATCGAATGCAATTTGAATAAAAATTCTTGAACGACTGTACGCGCTAATCGAGCTTCATCTACACGTGTGCATTTTAGCTACGATTACTCGACTGTAGCTGGAATCGTCATGTGTAATACCTACGCGACATTAATTATTAGTCACGTCAAAACATCGGGCGATTCGATAAGTCACACTAAACTTTTTAAGCGGAACAATTCGTGCGTTTTAATTGCTGTGAAATATTTTTTCTTTGGAGGTATTTAATCCAAAATCAAATTAATTAAGAAATTGTAAATCAGTTGAGATATAATTGAGTGACCTTTTCAAGATTTTGTGTACAAATTTGACGTTCACATTTCTTGTCTGAGTATTGATAAATTAACAACACGTAGCCTTTTAGAAAATTAAACAATTTTTTTAAATCTAATGTAATGTAAATAATAATTTTAAGTTGTCTGATAGTAATGTTGATAAAATTATTAACTTTTTTCTTAAATTTGTTTACAGTTTCATATTTTCATAACAAAAAATTAACAAGATATTTTATTGGTATAATTATTTCGAGCTATCCAGTTTTAAAAAAATTGATAAAACACGAGAAGCTTGTAAAAAACATTCACAAAAAAAATCAATAGAATGCTAAACGATTTGTTATCATTTAATTTGCGTGTCCACGAGTCTTCCATTTGTACCGATAAAGTTGTGAATTTATTTAAAATGCAGCGAAACGATAAGGGGTGTCGAACTTTCGAACAATCCGCTGCTAACTAAATATTCTTAATTTGAAAAATATCTGACTATATAATTTTCACACGAGTTACTTTCCACGGTTTTTGATTCCACCGAATCTATTTTCAGTGATAATTACATTTCCGTAATTTCAAAATTATTCCAGGCTATAATTTTTGAAATTTTACTCTTATTATTTTTTTACGAGTTTCCTTTTGTCTTTATAATTTTTAATTTTATAAAAATTATTTTGGACAATAATTGTTCCGGTCCGATTCCTCTCACCTTTATTCCTGTCTCCGCTTTCTGATACCAACTCTTCCGCCTCTTTATCGTTCCCGACATTCTGTTTGTTTTTATACACAGTCCGATATCTCTTGTTCAAACATACGCCATTAAGTATAAACTAACAATATTTGTTTAATCACACGACACGTCGATATTCATTTTCTAAATTTAATCAATTACCACTCGTACGTTATTTTGGACTTTTAATTCCTCTCACTCTAATTTTTTCATAAAAAATTCACTTGGAACTATAAATTTTTAAAAATAATTCACACCTATACTTCACACTTTATTTTACACATATTTGAATAATATTTTAATTAGCACACCGCAACACTTTATGCAACGAACAATAATTTATTTTCACCACTGACATTTGTCATTTATTGAATTTTAAGTTTCGTTAAAATCAAGTGAATTAAAAACATAATAAATTTCACTATGGATTTTTTAGTTCGCGAATTTTGGATGATTTGAATTTTCGGTCGAAGGAATAAGTTCGTTCGTCGAGACGCGGGTTGCGAGAGAATACAGCATTGACGAACGGGTGTACATTACTGAAAAATGGATCGTGTTTCAATGTGCTCGAGTACATTTGAAGCTGCGAAGCATACGGTGGTCGGCGCGTTACTACGGTCTGTCCGTCGCGATCGTCGCAACTTCTACTTCGGAGAGCTGAGGAACCTCAAAGCACCTATGTGTTCGTCTTTCAATGTGTTTATGCCCATATGTGCGTGTTTGTCACGAGCCTTTCCGAGCCCTTAGAGCCTCGACGTACGCTTCTGTCACGCGTGTCGAAAGGAGGAAGCATAAAACTCCCCCACAAACGCTATTTTCTCCCATTCTCATCAAATTGTACAGGTACTTTCACACGAAATGAGATTTTTTTTGAAACTGACTTCCTCTCTTCATTAAAAATATTTTTGAAATCTATTACGTAAATAAACTTGGAAACAATTATTTTTTCTTTTCGGGTTTTTAATCTCGATTAAAATCGAATCTGTATTTAAAAATATTATTGAGAAAGTGGAATTTATTTCTTCATTTCATTTCATCAGAAAAATGAAAATCTCTTTGGCATTTTTTAGTTTTTTTGTAAAATTACACATTTGTTTTTCTTAGTCTAGGGATACGTATAAATTTCCCTTTCACGAATATATTTTTTAGATGCAACAAATACTAAAATGTTTGATTTTGATTTTTTTAGTGCTCAAAAAATGGAATTTTTATTTTTTGTCCTTTTTGAGAGTAAGTTCTCGTTTAGCGTTTTGTTGTAAGATCGTCGTATGTGCAGTGGCTTTTATCTTATCGCAATGATAAAAAGGCAATGTCGCTGGAGCGAGCGTATCGCGAAATAAATGTGAGATACGGGTTTCGTAAAGATTCGAAAATCGTTCGATTCGAGAGCTCATGTTCTCTTGTGCCCCGTATCCCAGAGCTCTGCTCATTTTCATCTCAATTTCGATGCCTCTTTCCCATGCTTTTGAACTCTCGATCCTCCCGAACGGAAAATGAGAATGCCACTTTTGACGTTTCGCTGGAAAAAAAATATCGCGTGACGGGAGAAAAGACGTCACGTGACTCGTTTCACTCGTGTATTTCTCCGGTAAGAGAAAGAGAAAAAAAAAGAGGAAAGAATTCGAGGAGCGCGGACAAAAAGTCACGCAAAATTAACCGGCGCAATTCAATTGCACAATTGTTCAAATATTCCGCCTATTCTCGTATGTGTAATTCAGGGCAATTAAGATACTTTCCTGGCTTCCGAGCGTGCCGAGAAATAAAATCTAAAGATAAATATAAAATTTAACAAGAAAATTTAATTTTCCTGTTTAGTAATCTTGTTTGCAATGCAATTTTTTTCGAATCGTGTATTGGAATTCCAGCGAAACTTTTCATAAAGCCCCGATGCAGGCGCCAGCATGAATGTGCAGTAGTCGACAAATTCCGATGAACAGAAATTTATTGAATTTTGTTCTAACCTTCGTTTTACATGGAAAAATACTTCTAATGAAGAAACACAAATATATTTTCTTGAGCACTTTATCTTTAGAGTTTTATTTTAATAGATTTGAATTGAAATAGATAGTGCCTGTAAGATCTTGAAGGTAAATTTGATTAACATTTTAATTTGAATTTAATTTGATTTACTCCATTGCAGATGAAATGATTTTTTTGATAGTCGAAAGTGGATTTTCATGGATTTAATCGATAAAACTTGAAAGATAAAAATGATAATGAATTTTTATCTTGTTAATTTTAATTAATAGATTTATATGAGATGAGAGAGATTTTGTGTATATGAAATAAATCCTCGAAAGGTAAATTTGATTTTCTACGAAATACAAATTGGATTAAAAGAAAAAATATTTTTTGTATTCTTATTTGGTATATTTATGGTAAATTAGTGAGAGTCGGTGTTTGTGAATGAGGAAGAGGGTCACGGGTACGTGGACAAGCCGAGAGACCGGAGTTCCCGAGTAGTGGATAACTCTCTGGACGCAAGATGGAGATCACAGGGCAATAGTAGAATTTACACCGTTATGTATAGCCGCGATCCTCGTTCGCCTCTTCCCGGCTTTCTAAAACATCGAACCGGCGCTCTATACGCCTCTTCAACGTTGCGGATTTCGTTAAGATTTTTCCAGAAACGCGTCAGCCATTAACCTTTCAAAAGCGCTGAGAAAATATTCCGCAATCGCTTTGTTTTCGTGACTAATTTTCTCTCAACAAGAAAATGAGTTTAAGTACCAAAATCTATATATTATTATTTTTCCATTCTTCTTTTATTACTTACGAAGCCGGTTGAAGCTTTGTCCCTTCTATTGTTCGCCATTGATATGGATTCTTTTTGCTTTTCCGTTCCTTCATGCATCCCCCTTTCTGAAAATAATTAATGAATATCGTTACAAGCCGAAAAAAATAATGCACAATGGCGTAGAAATTGAACGATGAGTTTCGCGAAGGAATAAAAAAGATTGAGAAAACAGGATGACCTTGAACGAGCCTCAAGCACGCGTGTGTGTTTTATGGTTGCCGACTCGCATAATCGGAAATTGAAACCAAGGTCGTTCCTCGGCGCAATAAGGTCAAGAATAAACGAGCGAATTGCCTCTGGTACATTGACACGAATGGAAGTGATCGATCGTTTTCTTTACAGCTCGATTGTAAATTTTGTCAAAGTGCAGCTTCGACGGTAATCGTTAATTCCAAACCCACTCTCTGTTCTTTTTCTCTCTCATTCTTTCATTCAGAGCTGAGAAAATAAACCCGAGAATAATCTCCTTTCGGAAAACGCATGATGAGGTTTTCTAAAAATAAACAGCAATGTGGATAAAAATTCCAGAAATTAAAAAAAAGGATTGAATTGAAATACGCGAATTTTTTGCTGTTCTTTCAATATTGTTTACAATTACAACACAATTACGATACAATTAACATGAAATAATCTAAAAAGTTTTCAGATTTCTTTAAAAATAAAATAGCCAGGGAAATGTTTGATTATTCCTGGACGATTTGAAGATAATTTAATAAGAAAAAAAATTAAATCTTGAATACTTGGTCTCATGAAAAATATTTCTTCAAGTATTCAACAAACTTTTCTTCGATATAATTTTATTTTAAGATTCATAAATTATGAGAATGTTGATTACATTTATTAATAGCATTTTGGTATATTGTAGTATATTTTGTTTAGTGTACGAGCGATTGACTTTGGAGCAATTTTTGTCAAAGCACAGAATATAAAGGATATTGCAGAAAACTTATTCACACCTTAAAATTTTTCTTCATGCAAATCAATTCTACATTCTGGTATGAAAATCAAAAGTGAAAGTGTATAAATTAAACATTCGGTAATTCGCTTGTTTAAAACAATATTTATTGTCGATATAGCGTGAAGAGAATTTCATGAATGTTTTGATTCTAATAAAAAATATGAAATCGAAGAATCTTCAAACTACATGAGAATCAGACCGAAAAAATGTGTTTAAAAGTTTATAGAAATTCAATCCACAAAAAGCAATGACCGGAGGCCTTGGGATGTTTAAGCTATGACATCAGCGGAGTCTTTTCATAAATCTTGAAGATGAAAAATATTAATGAGAGAATCTTCGACGACCACTTTGAAAATAAAATTAACAATGCTGTAATAAATTCAAGAATAGAAAAGTGTATGTGGCGATGGAAAACAATGTAAACAAAGGGAATGAGTACGCGTGACTTAACCTATTTCGAAAAAACGTAGCGTCTGTCAAAACGCGATTGTCGATTGTCAGGACAATGATTTAACACTTTCAGGGTGAAGAAATTTGCTATTTTTATGTGCTTAGTTAATATGCGCATTATTTACCATGGCTTACCTGTTAATTTGAAAAAAGAAATAATGCCTGGTTCACAGGTGTCTCAAATCCACTCGGTGAGCCATCGTTTGTATGATAAATAAAATGAGCACGTGAACGCTTTTAAAACGAGGGATAAAAAGTAGAATATTTCGAATATCCGGGAAACACTGTAAACGAGGACGGCAAAAATCTTTGATAACCCACAATTATAATGTGAATATGTATAAACTCGCGAGTGATCAGAAAAGCCGAAAGACTCGTCACTGTGACTCGGTGAAAACTTGCACGAGTGTTTTTCACTGTTGATCGGGATATTTTCAATGGGTGCGAGAAAATCACGATGCTTCGACGAATTGAACAATTTCACGCACATTTAGCGAGGAAAAAAAACGACAACACAAATCTCGCGAGAGCTCGTTCGGTTTCGCACAGCTTGAAAATGCCCGTTAGACCGCTTGGCCTGTGACGAAATTTGCCATGCTACACGATGCTATTGCCTCTCACTTCGCGCCACTCGCTCTGCGCGTGGTCGGTGAGCGTACTAGATTCCGACACGACCGATAAATAAACAATTACTCGAAAAATATAAAAAGATGCTGATCTAGCATATAAATTAAAACGGCAAATGAGAGTAAAATTTTTAATTGAATTTAAAATAAAATATTAATACAGTTAGGTATTATAAATATGGTTTTAATGCAGCGTAATCTTAAGATGATAAGTATCGTTGTGGCCTTACCGACCGATTCTCAACATTTTTCATCAGCTTGCTCAGTTGACCGCTGTAGCATTGTAGCGCTGTTGATTGTGATACCGCCATTTTTGCATGTTCAAAATATTTCTGAAAAAACCGTTGTGCCCGTTCGAAGATTTTTTGGAGGAAAAAAGGATTCGTTGAAGTCTAACAAGGATCATAATCGGTGGACAGATGTAAGATAAATGAAATGATATAAATATATTGAATATTTGTCAAAAATGCGACAAATCGCAGTGTCTTGAAAAATCGATCAAACGATGCAGAACCAAAATTAGGATGCAAAACATTTATTTACGATTTTGATTGAAATTAGGTTAATTTCGTACATACACAACTATAACTAGATATATATTTTTGTTTTCGGCAGCATCATAAATGTACAATCATCTTTTATTTCCCCATGTTTGTATCTCTTCGAGCTCTGCATTTTGCATTTGTTTTTATTCCCGATCGCTCCTCGCTCGCTCTTGCTCTCCCTAAAAGCTACAGAATGCAATAAAAAGTTGCCGACTCGGGGGTCGTAAGAGCATGGAAAATAATTCAATAACTCAAGACCCTGTAGGATGATCGTTATATTGAAACGCATTGAACACAATAACTACAAAAATATATTTCTAATTTAATAAACTCATCGCGTCATTTCCCAAACTTTTTTGTTCAGTTCACATAATGAGGTAATCCTTTTTAACCTCCCGGAACATTCAAACAATTGATTTTAACCTCGATTGTTTTTACATAGCTATCAATTGATTATAGTACGGAAAAAAAGAAAATTTGATCGAGAGTGTCGAGAGAACGTACGACCTTTGTCTGCCTTACGAAGAAAAAGCGTTCGCTCTCAATTTTTTTTTAATCGTTGAAACGTATACAAGGGATTCTCGTTTACTCGAATGCATTGAATTTTTTTCTACACAATGCGCACCCTAGTCTTTTATTTACTTCGGAAAAAAAGTAATTCTCGAAGCGGTGGAAAGCAATACAAAAAATAAGAGAGAAAGAAAAAGAGAACAGTCCTAACAATAACATTGTTTCTTCTATACGTAAGAAAAAAAAATTAAATTTTTGCCATATTGAGCGTTATTGACGAAAGCACTCCACAATTGCCGTATCTACCACTTTATTCCCACGTGATAACAATTTCAGTGAAAAAGTTGTTTCTTTTTTCGTATTTTTCTTATTTTTAAATCTACGATTCGCGTTTCACCCCGACGACTATTCTTGAACATATTACAAATAGGGTCGAGGCATAATTTAATCGTACTCTTTTTCTTTTTTTTCGGGAATCGCGTGAAATCCGGTGTACTCGCTAGATACGAGCATTCTCGTCAACAGAACAAAAGTTTACTAACCGCATTCGATCGCTCGCGAGACTATTCACAATTCTCGACTGGCCGGGTTGATTTTCGGATATGAAAAAATCGCCGGTGCACTTCTGCTTCGGGAATAAAACAAATGTACCAGAGACAGCTTTCTCCGACGATTTTACATCGAATTCTTTGAGGTAAAGAAAAAACAAAACATTCTACATTACCCAGCGAATCGAGAGCTCAAATTTTCCTACTCCGTGCCTGCGAAGCAAAGTTTCACGCTCTGTTTTTTTTTATTCAGAAAAAAATACGTTCCTCGATCATCTTAATCACAATTTTTACAAGTTAAATTCTCAGTTCTCTCGACTCAACGCCCGGTCACTTTTTTTAAGAAGAATGTAGTGTAACCTAATGGGCTTTTGAATCTAAATAAATTCGTGTGTAGCGTTTTTTTTATCTCGCGTCGAGGGAAGTCCCGAGCGCGTTTCGATACTCCAAAAAGAAAAAAAAATGATACAACAAAATAACACCAATTGTGTAGCGAGCCCAGCGAAAAAATCTCCGAAGCATATTGTGAAGATTTAAAGGGCGTATAATAATAATAATAATCATATTATAACTTTGATAATTATGATAATAGTTATAAGTTCGACAATCGTCTAGAATTTTCACGAATCTTCTCGCGAATGGCGTCGAGATGGGCGCGTTATATCGAATAACGATAACAAATTGATCACTGCTGCACGATTCTCTCACGCCTTATTTTAATAATACATTGTTTTCTTTGTATCTTTTGTGGCTCAAGACGAAGCTTCTCGAAAAAAAGAAAATATAATTGATGTATTTGAAAAAACGAGCGATTGCTTTCCGTACGTTTCAACGATCGTGACGTTTAATCGAAGGGTCAAATAATTAAGCGAACCCTAATTATCGAATGTTAAAATTTAAAAGGTGGTTCAAAAATCGTTAACTAGTCGCAATCATTAGTATCGAGGTTTTTTTTCTTGCGTACATGATTGGAAAAGAATTTTTTTCAACATTTTCTCGCTCGAGATTTTCGATACGTTCTTTATCTCCGTTAAAAAAGAGTTTTCTCTTTTTTCTTCTATCTTTTTATACAATTTGCAAAATTGGAAAGAGCCAAGGGAGGATCGAGACGATCACGGTAATTCATCTGCAAAAGGGTCTGATATTTGTCCGATAGAACTGCTAGTCGTTGAGCGCGTGTTCGCCGAAGAAAAGAAAAAAAAAGAACAACTTGTATTTACAGATACGAATTCGAAGATTCATATTTACAAAGGTTGCAAATGAAAAATAAGAAATGATAATCTATAGTTACACAAAATTCATTCTCGAATTCATCGGTGAAAAAAAAGGGAAAACGGAAAAAAAAATTAATTATGTGCAGCAGTTCGTTGCATTCGTCGTTTTCTTTTAACTAGTTTGCAAAATGGATAGCGACGAGGATTTTTTATCGCGAGATTGCTACGTAGAGCGATATCGAAAGTTCTTGAATTACAAGTAAAATTAAAATTGCTTCATCGCTCGCCTCTTTTCCTCTCGCTCTTTCTCTCTCTCTCTCTCTCTCTCTCTATCACGCACTTCTGCACGTAAATGAAAAAATAGTTACAATAAACTCGAAGAAAACAAAGGATAATTGGATTATTTAGCAGTCTATCGAGAAGGATTCGCGTCAGTTAACAATAATTCTAACGGCGCGTACCTCTCGGTACCGAGATTGCCGATTCGATTGAGATGTTCGTTCAACGTATTCGCCGCTATCGGATGGCAAGGCGCAACACTCGGAGGCGTCGAGCCAATCGCGTCCGCCAGGCTCACAACGAAATTCGACCATTCGGTCGCGTGTTGCTTTGCATCGAAAACTATGTTTTCAGCTTGCTCCAACATCGAAGCCACTACCGAGACGCCGAACTGCAATACAAATATTTCTTTGTTGAGAAAAAGTTAAATTCAATTTTGTTGAATTAAATAGAAGACAATACCAACCTTGTTTGTGACTGCGAAGGAAAGGCTATTGTTTTTGGTGTTGTTGTTAGGTAACTCCGTAAAACTTCTCGCTAGGCGAATAAGCACGGATGGTTCGCGAACAGTTTCGAGCCAATTGTGAAATTCGGGAAAGAAACGAGTCATTAGATTAGGGTCACGGCGACCTATTATCGCCAGGTTACGAATCAAGCCGAC
Organism: Cremastinae sp. B BG-2022a; assembly: GCA_030522605.1. NCBI lineage: Eukaryota > Metazoa > Arthropoda > Insecta > Hymenoptera > Ichneumonidae > Cremastinae sp. B BG-2022a. The sequence continues at coordinate 43,533 of JAPYYX010000011.1, read as the reverse complement.
CCACAATTCCTCGAGTTGCTTTGCGTATTCCGTAACGCTTAGGTATGGTAAAAATCGTAGTAATAAAGTCTGGAAAAATATAAAGTTATTAAAAAACTCTGCTAGGAAAGCTAGGAAAGTTCTAAACAATTCAACAGTTTTATTATTAGAAGAGTCATTTCGAAAAATGTGTTTTTCGATATCTGGACGATATCTTCGTAAAGTGAGTTGTGGCTCATGATAAATATGCTAAATTTCAAAACGTGAATAGCTTTGAAAATTAGTCAAAGACTTCAAGATAATATTCTGAATATGCAAGAATTTTATCATGTAATTTTTTTAGAGGTATGCACTGCTGAATGCTAATCTTAAAAAACTCGAAAACCGTAATGTTCGTACTTTTCCTTTGCGGATATTGAGTATACTGGCTAGTTTGTCCTCCTCCAACAATTGCAGAAGAGATGTGAGCAAGGCGTTTATCAACTCCCGAGGAGTTTTTTTGACGGGCTTAGGTTCGCTCTCTTCGGTTTGTTGCTGCTGCTGCTGTTGCTCGGCTAAAATTGCTAGAGGGTTGTTGGCATCTTCGAGCTTCAGTTGAATCGTGTATAGCTAAAAAGTACAATTTTCGTTACCATTTTTTTCACCCATTGCACAGTGAGAAATTAAAGAGTATGAAACATACCCTCTCGATTTCCAAAAGACGCTGCCTTGTCTTTTTCGTCTCTTTTGCTTGAGCAGGTGGATTTCCTTGCGGATCGCTGTTGGGAACGACATCCATGTCAATTATTTTTCGAGGAGCAGTGACACTTCCACATTGAAGCTTGCCCAAAGAATTCTCAAACTGAGTTGGCGTGTAGGTAACTTTAGTTGTGAACGCGTGCTGCGATTGATCTCGATCTTTCGAGTCACGATGATACCCATTGTTGTTGCGATTCTTCTTGTCCCTTTGTTCCTGAGGATCACTTTTCTTGTTGACACGCTGGCAATAGACGGTGTAGTAATAATCGTCAATATACGGCTGGTTCGTGTTGTGTTGGAACAATTGCAAATTCGTCAGCCACTGTTTTTCTCGAGAAGTCATGAGTCCGGCATACTCGTCGTACTCTCCGGACTCGTTCACACCATTCTGCGAATGGTGATGTTGATGGTACCTCTGGTTGTTACGATTTTGATAAGGATATTGGTTATCTTTAAAAAATGGCTGGTGAGGTCCAGGCTGATCGTTTTGCTGATACGATCTGTTCTGCTTTCGCTGATGATTCCCATGTTGTTGCTGGTGTTGCTGCTGCTGTTGTTGGTGGTGCGAGTACATAGGATGCTTGTTAGAAAATTGGGAGAGCATCGGGTGGTCTGTTGGACGTAAAAATTGTGGTCCTAAACTCGGATGAGGTGGTGGCTGAAAATGTTTAGAAAATTTGTCAAATTTTATTTTCTCATTGGTATAATAAGAAGAAAATTGTGAATAATTATAAAAACATGAATTAGACTCACAGGAAAGAAACTACCGTGAGGCTGTTGTCGTTGATTTCCATGTGGCATCATTAAATGCGGAGGCAGCGGGAATCTTAGCATATTTCCGGTTTGGTCTGGTAAAAAAGGGCATATTATTTTAGTCGATATCAAATTTTTTAAAAGGCAATAAAAATGAAGTAAGTGTATGAAAACTCACTTGGCATTCCTCTCGGGTTTTGCATGAATTGCGGATGCGGTAATCGTAACGTAGGTGGTGGTACGACGGAGTGAGGTCCTTGTAAACCCAAGCCAAGTGGAAAACGTGGTGGTGGAAGGCCATTTAGTAGATTTGGCGGAAGATTCAATTGTTGTTCTCCCAAGGACAAGGAATCGAACAAAAATTGGTTACCCAGAGGCTGCTGTTGTTGGATGATCGGCGGTTTGCTTAGTCCTGGTGGTGGACGATTAACTATCAAACCGCGCTCCAATTCCTCTACGGTGCACACATTTTTTAAAGACGTCAGCCCTTGGGGTTTTGGACGATTGGAAGGCGGAGTAGGAGGTCTGTCCCAGACACCCGGTCGAGGAATAATTCCGTCCTTCTCATCCAGCACCAAGTGCGAAAGATTATCCTCGATATCGATATCGATTCCATTCTAAGAAAATAACAAATATTTGATTGCCATGAAACACAAAGGTTATCACGAATATACATTCAGGGTATTTTTGAGTATTTTATAAAAAAAGGAAATTTTTGTTTCAAAAAATTGTCAAGCTAACTCACCTTTCCACTAGTTGTGTTTTGATTCTGGAGTCTGTCCGACTCCGTAAGCTGTGCCAATTTCTCATGATCTCGCTCCCAGTCACCGGCAGTTGCTTCCGACCCAAAAGTCTCATCATTCAAGGCATCGTACTCCTCTTCTTCTTCTACAATATCTTCTTCGTCTAGTGGACAGTCTATTCCATCGTCCAAACCTTGGCCCTGATGAAAGAAAAAGAATTTATTTCCATCTTTCAAGCGGGTTTCAATCATAAAAGAACGCACAAAATTGCATTATCCATTGCAAAGTACTGTTTGTCGGAAGCGATTATATGGAAAGTTGCTCCAAATAAAATTTTTCTAATTAATGGATAAAAGAATTAACTGTATTTTTCTAAAAGAGTACTAAAAAGAAACTCGTGCTAGCAAGTGACTTTTTTGAGTAATTTAAATCGATTCGCTGGAGTTTACGTAAAACTCTCAGAACATTCTGGAATAAGCGTAATCAAGTAATATCAATCCAACAATTAACAAATTTTGTTCGTATATTGATATGAATGGGAGTCACATGGTAATAATTTAGAAATTTGTAACAAATATAATTTTCTAAATTGCAAAAAAAAGAATTAGATGTATTCATTGTAGGGTAAAACTGAAAAAACACCTGCTAGTTAATGCGCTTTTTCGAGCGATTCATATCGATTATTAGAGTTCGTGTAAACTTTTCGGAACATTCCAGAATGAACGTGAGTCGAGTGAAATCAATGCACAGAAGAAAAACAATTTTTGCTCCAATACTGATATGAATCTGAATCGCAAGTTAATGACCTTTGCGAGCGGTTGTACGTGATCGGAAGGTTATGTCCCATACGTTCGTCATGAGCGAGCCGAAAAACGGGTTATGAATCAATCGTTTCGATGAGAAAAATTTATACAAAAATTCCGGAGCAATCTATTCCCACAGTACAGAAAATAATCAATTTTTCTCCATGATGAGAAAATAATGAATTTTAAGAATCTACTTCGGCATAACCAAAATAAAAATATTTCTGCATTGTTCATTTAGCCGCGACGCGCGGTTGGTGGTGGAGGTGAAAAAAACGGTCTCTGCGTAATCGCGGATAAATGTAAAACTTATGCTTCCTCTATCGAAAAAAATATTAGGTCGGATTAACGAAATGTTACTCACTGCTGTTGATGTATCAAACCCGAAAAAAGTGTCTGCCATTTGTTAAAATAAATTTTGCAAAATGTCATGTTCCGAATAAACGTCAAGCGCTGGAAAAGACATCAGCTGTCATGGCGGATTTTACAAATGGTGGAATGACATACAAGTGCTGCCACGCCAGAAAAATCTTCGTCATAGGGAAAAATGTAAGAAAAATCCCTAACGATATAGCGTGGCGATCGCGTCTAGGGATTCTTTGACTCGTCACGTTATCGGTTATTGGATGAGAAGAAAATGAAAGAAATTCTTTTTTTGTCGGCAAGAGATCGTGCAGGCATTTCGATAGTGAAGGTAAAAATAAAATAAAGTTTAGTTTTTATCTTCTAGATATTTTATTAATCATTTTCTAACAATCACAAGTTTTACAGCGCACAAGAATGAAAATACCAAAACAAATAAACACATAATTCAGATTCTTTTGTTTTGTATTATTACAGGAGACATCTTGGAATAATCGTATCCAAAAAATTTCATGAAAATAACGCTAAGAAGACTTGGAATGCACAATTATGATGCAAAATTACGGACATTGCAGGATGATGGTAAATAAAACTTCTAACTCTCTTTTTTTGGTAAAACAGTATCTGTATTTTATTCTCATAACATTAATTTTAATCTGAGGTACTTGCTGATCATACTCCACCTTATAACAAATGCAAGGAAATATCGTAATTGTTTTTGCGCGATTCTCTCGCACGGTGTCGACAATAAACATGTTAGCTTTATTATTAGTTCATTGAACTCTCGTAACATTTAATTGATCTTTTTTACAGTAGGTACTATAGTCGTTATTTTTTCAATCATTTTTTTCTCTTCCAGTGTGAGCTTCGTATCGCGGGTTTCGTCTACGCGTGTGCCGTGCGTGCCTAAATGTTTTTTTTAATTATATTTTTTTTTCGTTTACTGATTGTGCGTACGTTCGAGTGTCGCTTACTAAAGACACGTTTTTACATTTTTTTCTCCTCTCTTTTTACGTGTCCTACTTTATCGATGTGCGGCAAATCGCACCGTCACGATTCTTGAATTTCGCGAGCCTTAGAGACTATATTATTATTACGAAGACTTTACAATCTTCATAATCGTAACCTTATATTCGTTCGATACGAACAAAAAGTAATAATAATAATAATAATAAATTTGGGCAACTCAGAGAATCGTGAAATGTTTTTCTCGCTCTCTCTCTCTCTTTCGAGACGCTTGTTCTCAACAGGCGGCGCTGGTAATGTTTTTTTCTCCCTGGACAATAGCAACGGGATTGTCGAATAAATCGAGGTGATAATCGTCTCCGGCAGTGAATTTACAGAGTTTAAAGTTTCCTTCGGTTACGCGTAACCCAATAATTCTTTTTTCCTTTTTCGTCTTCGTTTTTATTCTCTTGTAAACGATATGGAACAATCTTGCAGTTTTTCGAACACAAAATTGAAATGGAGATTAGAAGACTTTTGCGTATTAATTGTTTTTTTTGCGATCCGTTTTGTGCTCGTTCATGAAAAATCTCGAGTCTCTCTTTTTGGCACATTCGCTTTAAATTGATTTACAAATAACGCAGTCGTTAAACGTGATCTTCCAGCTCCATTGGCACAGTTCATTTGGCTGTTTTTTTTCTGATCTATAATTCTTTATGAATTTTTATTTTTTCATCGTGCTCCAATTTAAATAAAATACGGAATAAACGAACCGTATTATTTCTCTCTCAAATATTTATTGCTACGTAGCACCTTCAGAAATATTCGTCTCTACTTATCCCTATCGAGTAATGAAAATATGAGTAATTGCAAGGATTAAAATGTCAAAGTACAGATTTCGCTTTCTCGTTGTTGAATGGACGTCGAAAAAATAATAATTAATTCCGACGATACGGAGGAGAAAACGGAAATTTTAATTTTTCGGTGGATGACAGACGAAAAAAATCACGCACACTGTCCATTTTTTTGCTATACAATAATCTATGATTCATTAACAATTATTAATTTATATTCAACAGTATCTAGTCTCACGATAATTTACGTCATGTTGGTTGTCTCTCTCTCTCTCTCATTTTTTCGCAGATCATATTTCGTTTCGTTTGTTATCAACTCCTTTTAAAATGTTTTTTAAATCGTCATCGTTATTTTTTTTACTTGAACACCACGAGGTTTTCTGTTCTCATCTGACGAAAGTAACAATTGGACTTTTACAGTGCAAATTTTTTTCCTCACCGATCTTTTTTTTTCGTGTTCTTTTTATTTACTTTTTTAAATTATGTTGAGTTACGCTTTTAAATATTATTTCGTGTATCTCTACGGTTCGTTCGTTCGATTTTTGGGCTTTTCCTTTCTCCCTTCGTAAATTCGGCGGAAGTGACCGAACGAGAAGTGACAACAAATTTATTCTGGCTCTGCATGTCCGTCTCGACGATTCAGACGCTGCTCGTGGCATGACTGTCGTCGAGAGCAGGGAGGCTGCTTGCCATCAGCGAGGCCAAACTCAAGGAACTTCGATTTAGGGTATTGAGGTCGTGAGGATCGTCGCAATGGAGGTAGAGCCTCGAACTCACAGACTTGTGACAATCCGGGCACAGCCTTTTCTTCTTCTTGTCACGTCTCTTTAGAATGTCGTAAGCACATCTGTCAAAAACAAATTCAGTGTTTACGATTTTTAGAATGGTTTTCTGCAAAATTGAAGTCTACAGGAAATTGTTTTTTTAAATAGGTTTGAATAAGGAATAAAGAATAGTAAAAGTGAAAGATACAAATTCAATGAAATTCGGACAAAATGTTCTATGAGAAAATCGAAAATATTATTTTTCAAAATTGTGACTTTACATTTACTGATTTGAGTAATTTAACAAGAAAAGTACATAGGTAAACGCAAGTATTTTGATATTCAACTATTCAAGAGCTATGTGGATACAATTTTTGATAAAAATTATTATTCAATTATTTTATCTCTAAGAACATTGTTCCTGAATTTCATTAAAGTCTTATCAAATCCCTTGAGTTAGGAGTCGGGTCAAATTCTTGGTTCTATAGTAAATTCTTGGAAGTTTCCATAAATTTTAACATGAAGCTCTTGACAAGTTGTGCAAATTTACAAAGAAATCTATGTTAACAAATCTCAACACAAATTTATGTTGATAATTATAATTTATAACGAATCATACGAATAATAATTGATATTAGAAAAATAAAATGTTTTACCTCGCGTGCAAAATATGAGAGCAAGGAAGAGCCTCGAGAGAGTCCGCTTCGAGTCCGAATGGCTCGTTACAGCTGCCACACCTGAGCTCGAGATCCTCTTCCATGGCCGCGGCGAGTCTCTCGTGATGTGACTTTTGTTCGTCGTCACCGAGCGATCCATAGATCTTCGATAGTCTGCATCTCACGGTTCTCATCAGGAGCTGGGAAAATCAATAAATCCGATGAATAGTTTGTCATCTCCACAGAAGTTTTGAAGATGCAAATGGAAAAGTGGAGTTGATAATTTTGGCAACTGACCTTAGCTCCCATCGAGTTTGCGACTTCGAGGAGTCTCGTGTTGAATTCCAGTGGACGACAGTTGCAAATCTTGTGCTGAAGTCTGAGCACTTCCAGGCACCTGGCAGCTCCGTCCATCGCTTCCATTTGGCAGAGTCGATCATCGGTCGCCGCGGCCGAGCCCATCGCGCTCTCGTACTGTCGAAACGCTTTCTGCTCACGAAACAATACGAAATTTCGTCACTATCGATCTACAACGAAAGCTCTCCAACCTCAACAAATTAAAACATTTTATTATCCAAACTAACATTTAGTCCCAAATAAACAAATGAACCAAATCTATGTACAAATATTATTCCTCATTGATTACCAAAATTCAACATCGTTTATAAAATGAAAAAATATCTAAATACAAGATAAACAATTAAATAAACAATTAAATAAACAAATAATACCAATATTACCAACGAATAATCATATAAATCATACCAATATTAGTTTCGTAGCAAGATCTCCACGATAATGTTTGCAAATCTCAAACTGTTTTTATTCGAAAACAAACAAGTGAACGAACAAATAAAATTTCGATGAGTCTGGGAGTCATGACGCATGATATCCGAGATAACGTGGTCGGATAACGGACTTTGTGGAAGCCTCGTTTCCCGAAGAGAGATAAAGAGAAAAGAGAGATAAAGGGAGAGCGAGAGAGTGATGGAAGGTGAACGGGGTTCGCTGCCAAATTGGATTGGATGGTGGCAGAGGGAGGCTCTCTACATAGTAAGAATCGAGGATGGAAGACTGAACGACTCTTTGTCGGGAGGCGATGATGATGGAATGGATTTTCCTTCAGGATATAGGCAGTTGCGACACTTTATGTCGATGACACTTTGAAAACTGCCGACCTCCCGACACTCTCCCGCCCGTTTTCTTCTCTATTCCCAGCGATAAATCTTGCGAACACCTACGTTTATGTCGGACTTCTTTCTGTAAATGTCGCCCAGGATCCTTATGCTCCTCGCGTAGCTCGCTTGATCCCCGGAAACGAGTGACAGCCTCGTTGCTTCCTGGAAATTCGTTCGGAAGAAACAATTTTAATTTCGTTTATGATTTATAAATGTTTTATCTTCATTTGGATCAACGGGAATGAATTTCAGATACAATTTAATGAGCGGGAGGGAAAATAAAATATATGGACGATGAAAAAATATATTTCCGAATAAGGAAGAGTCCATGAAATCTTCAATGACTGGAGTGACATGGAGAAATGCATTTTTTACGTGATAGAATATTCGCATACATTTTATCTTCAAACGTGTGAGTCACAATGAAGAAAAATCTGACACAATTCAAGTTTTGGAGTCGAAAACACCAAAAAATAGTTCCAATGAACTTAGTATGATGGAATGTGGCAAATTTTCCTCTCAGTGTATGGAAACTTTTGCAAGTCAAAAAAAAGCAGTTAATTGTAATTTTCTGATTTATAAACATTTTATCTTCATTTGAATCAACGGGAATGAATTTCGGATACAATTTAATGAGTGAGAGGGAAAATAAAATATATGGACAATGAAAAAAATATATTTCCGAATAAGGAAGAGTCCATGAAATCTTCAACGACTGACACAATTCAAGTTTTGGAGTCGAAAACACCAAAAAATAGTTTCAATAAACTTTAGCATGATGGAATGTGGCAAATTTTCTTCTCAGTGTATGGAAACTTTTGCAAGTCAGAAAAAAGCAGTTAATTGTAGTTTCCTCCCCCGTGCTTAAACAATCAACGCCGAGGATATATTTTCCGGGTTGATTCAAGGTCTTTTACGTCGCTGCTTGCCGAAACTCCGCTTCGACTTCACGCCGCGATAAACTTCCAAGTAATTATCCAGTCGACTGGAGACCAGTGCGGCCATTTTCCGCGTGGAGGTAAAAGAGTGGAAAATCAAGAAGAAGAAGAAACCTCCGGCGGATGAGAAAAGATAAGCTGCGGGAACTAAAACTCTGTCGGGAGCGGATAAAAAGGGGGAAAAGTTTACCGAGCAATAGTCATGGGCATCCCCGAGCTCTCCCTTTTTTCTCAGGGCCGTTGCCATTTGTAAAAGGGCCGCCCGATGATGTCGCGAGTTCAAGTCGCCCAGCTGCAAGCCTCGCGACAGATCGTACGCCCTCGCGGCGTATCTCGCACTCTTGTCCGCGTCCTGCAGTCTGCAGAATAACTCCGACAAGCCTACGTACACCTGCATCAATGAAAATTTATTTTTCGCTTACGATTCAAAAATATTTCAGTAATTGTAGGACAATAAAAAAAGAGACGAAAAAGAAAAAAAATCGATCATCGTGTTTTCGAACCTGTTTGATCGCAAATTGATTGTACAAATTGATTAATTGTTCAAAAAGAACTAAGCGAGCATCCAGAAAAAAGCTCAGAGATTGAAAAAGTGTTGAAATGAATGTTTTATGGCGATTCTCTATCCACCAATATTCACATCACAATTTTTTGCCGTATTTTTGTTGGTATGAATACTCAAAAAAAATTCTGATCAAATTTGCACTGGCGCGTGATTGAAAAATCGAGGACCATCAATTTGAAGCCCCTGAAACCGATTTTTCCGATCAAAGCGCGCAGGAGTTTGCTGAAAAGTTTACTCTCGCAAAGTTTCTACCGAAAGAGTTTAAGCTACGCGCGAAAGGCTTATAGCGAGGGGATAAATGAAGCAACGAGATTACATTTAGGACAGATTTGCAAGCTGTAAATATTCGCGGGATGTCAACGCTCGAGTACAGTACGGGCCAAAAATGAGCGCATTTAAAAGCTTTACACTTTTATACTTTTTCGCATGAAATTGACAAACGTAATAGACAAATTAATAAACGTCAGCAACGCTTTAAAACTGTCCAGAGAAATTGCATTCGTGCAATAAAATTTGAAGTGTTAAAAGCTTAGTAAAATTAATTAAATTTTCGCATTATTATGCATATTCACATTCTGCCAATTATATTTTTACAAAAATTATTATAAAAATGTCAAAGTTTATGTAATACAATTTTTAGGAAATTTTCAATAAACTGAAACTCAATATCATTCCGAATGAGAAAGAGGTCACGATTTTCACAGTTAATCACAAAAAAGTCACTTTTGTCAGAGATTGGTCCACATGCATTCATAATCAGTACTGTATGTCATCGTGGAGAGTCGCAAATATTTCTAGGTCAAAAATTCATAAGCTTTTTCACATGATCCGATGAAAAAGTATTTTTTTATTAACCTGCAATTCCAAAGAAGGATCCTGAATGGAATGGGCTATCTTGTGAGCTCTTTGAAAAGCTTCCAGCGCTTTGCAAAATCCTGCGAGCTCGAGGTGAACTCTGCCCACTGTCAGGTGAACGAGACCGGCCGTAGCGCACTGATCGCACTCGTTGTACAAGCTGTAAAAAAATCGAATCGATGAGAACTTGAAAAATTGTTTGCCCAGCGGGGACGCAGTAAATCGTCGAGTAAATAGCTCGTATGAATTTTTGCAAATAAATTCTAAAATAAAATTTATATTTTCGCTTTTAAAGTGACCTGTGTCTGGCGTAGGCAAGTGCACGGTCGAGAGCTCCGAGTCTCTCGTGCGCTCTTGCCAAATTAAGGTAAGCTTCCGCTCGCATGTTCGGTGAGTCCAGCTCCTCGGATATGTCGAGTTGACGATCTGCAAAGTCTATGCTGTCCCTGGAAAAAAAAACGGAGAAGAGAAATTTAAAAAAAGCTCTCGCTCTCTCTTTTTCTCCTTTGACATATCTCTATGGAATATTTCTGCCTGGAATATTTCCTGCGGATCGTAAATTTGGAGGATGAAAGAGAATGAGATTAAAAAAAGATGAATGGCGTTCTCCATACTTTTTTTCATTTAAAAATGATGCACAGAGGGATCTTTTCATGATTCGGATGTTTCTCGGTGAAACTCGTGTTTACGAGGGCAATGGTGGATAGGTGTTTCGTTTTTTTCCCCCTCGGATTTTATAGAACACGTCTCGAGAGAAAGTTACATGCCAAGATTTTCCGCTCTAAACAAGGATCCGCAGGAAGATTCACGATGAATTTTATGCCTCGAGACTTTTATACACGACGTTCGTGCCCGGCTGAAAAATTTCCGACTCAACATCCCTCTGTATTGTTGATTTTTCTCCTTTCTTTGGAATTTTTTTCTGTAAAGTGAGCTCGAGTATTTTTTTTCATCAAGAGAGCTCGGTTAAATGTCGCAGAAATAGATTGACGAAAAATATTACTGAATTTTTATTCAAGGAAAAATCACACACCGAGTTTTTTTCATTCATCATCTTTTCCAAATTCCCAGATTCAATATAACAGACTTTAGTATAAATTTTCTCCCCGTGAATAAATTTAAATTATTGGCTCATAGTATATCAAGCGACTCTCGCGAGAGAGATAGTTCGAAAACAGGATTAGCATATGACATCGAATTCACACTGCAAAAACAAGCATTAGCCTATTTTTGCCAATTCAATCGTGCTAAATTAATATTATTTTTATAGTCAACAAATTAAGGAAATTGGGTCGCTCCTGTACGGATTTGGGATTTTACTCCAAAATTACAATAACGACCATAATGAGGCAGTAATTTATTTTATTTCGATTATTACTCGAAAAGTATTTTCGATCCAAAACCAGTGGATTTCACTTTTAGAGAAAATGAATCGATGCGGAAGGTTTAAGAGACCCAGAGGACGATGAATCGTCGAATAATTTAAAAAATCGGAAGTGATCGATGGTGATTGATGATTGAAAAAGTAAGAGGTCCAAAAAAAAACCGAAATAGTGCAATTTCATGGGTACGAGGGTGGGGCCGAAGGAAAGGTCGTTTCTTTTCGCGTCGGAACGTTTTGTGAAGGACGCGGTGACTGGGTCACCGGAACAGGGCGCAGGGAGGTGGAAGCTCTCGCTTATTCTCGTTAGGAACGGGAGTCACGTTTCAGATTATAGCGTGGGTGGTGCGGAGTGTCACAGGGTGGAAAGAGAGAGAGGGGGAGGGGAAAAAAGCCCGACCGCGAACCAGTCGCGCGGATTTTCAGTGAAAAAAAAAATCGTTGGACTTCTTGAGGAATTGCACCATAACTCTTTCACTTATTTTCATCCTTCGAGATCTTATTTTTCCGTTTTCATTATTTCAATCATCGAATCAATTGTTTCGAGGGGCTCCGACGAAATTCGTTACGAGTGAATTTAGCTCACGGTTCGACACGAACTGGAGACTTCGCGAGAAATGAGAAATGACATAATTATATTTTGCTCATTTTCCTCATTAGACTTATTTTTTCCTTTTTGTTCTTTAATTTATCGAATCAATTGTTTCGCGAAGTCCTGACGAGATTGAGGCAATTCGGCTCCCCCTTCGACATAAACTCGAGACTGCTCGTGTTCGAGAAATATGAGAAATGCCATAACTCTGACACTCATTTTCTTGTTTCGAGATTTTCTTTTTATTGTTTTTCTGCTAATCATTTTGAATTGATTTGTTTCAGAGATTCTTTTTGAAGAGACTCGGAGAATTCAGCTCCTGATTGAACGCAAACTCGAGGCTTTGCGTGTTCGGGGAATGACAGGATAACCATTAGACTCTCTCGACGAGATTACGAACAGGAGAAGGGCCTATCTGCCTCGTAAATGTCCCCATATACGAGCACACAACCCGGAGACAAGTGCCACCAGCGTCGAATACACCACTTTCGATCTTATAATTAACAATCTTCGCTCCACGGAAAACGTTTTATCGCCAAGACGATCGCGTTTAGAGTTTACTCGCAAAATCAACGACGTTATATTGCGAAACTCAATATTCATCAAGTACATACATTAATTTTCGTTGTCACGTGAACTGACGCTTTATTACATTGATCATTATCAATAATTAATTTGACATTCCACGACTAAAATCGTAAATTGTGAATGTAGAAATAGATATTTCATTAAAAAATCACAGAAAGGGAAACGTCCGTCTGGACAAACTCAGAGTGTCGAATGTTCGCTGTCTGTTTGGAAAAAAAATAGTTGCCAGGTAAATAAGTTTTATGTATTGATAAATATTTGGTAGGAATTACCAATGGAGAAATGAGCGTGAGGGCAAAGTCTCGAAATTTAACAGGGAGGTCATTGGCGCTAATTTTTCCGGGCATCGATCGAGTCGGCGAGTGCCAATACGCTCGTTTTGCTCTCGATGCTGCTCGAACCACTGCACGGCAGTTTATTCCCAGGTCTCTGTTCGAGACACACACGCTCGTCCCCCCGCCGATATAGATATAAAGTGGCCAGAGCTTTCGAATTCCCGTGATTGTCGGAACGATGAGAGACTACACAATACACGAACCGAAAGCTCGCGTATACTTCTAGCCGTTTCGTCCACGATTTAAAAAAAAAATAGACCGTCACGGAGGAGAGAAAAAAAAAGTCGGTCAAATACTTCGGACTGCCCTCTCGCTCACGTTCGAAAAATACCGCAAACTTTTCGTCGAATATTCGAACGGGAAAGGATCTGGAAGCGAAAATATTCCAAACTTCCTCGCGTTTCGTTAACAAGCGGATTCCCAAGATTCTCCCTTTTTCTCGCTTTCTCCTCTCCCCTCACGAAAAATCAGCGAATATCGTTCTTACCTACTACCACGCGATTTCCTTTTTCTTTTCGCGTACTTTGCATTTTTATTGAGGGAAGAATGCAAAGGATTCTCTCCAAACTCAAATATCTAAAATTTTCGTTCCAAAAATGTTGAGGCGCAGAGGAGATAAATATTGCGAGAGTGTTTTTCTCGTAATTCAGGAGTTCGTACTTGACCCTCGTTGCAGTTTTATTCATGTTCTCGTTTTCCCGTGATTCCGAGGGGTAAAGAGAGCTGATAATAAGAGGAAAAAATATAACAGTCTGTGCACGTGCCTCGCTAAATATTTATGAATAAAAAATTCAAGGTAAATGAGCCAAGGGTGACTCCGGTTTGAGATCCCAATTCTTTTCTCGTCGGGGGGAGAGAGACAGAATGTTTTTTTCCGGCCGACCGAGCCGGAAAGAAGCAAAGAGGGCTGGCATTAAAAGCTTCAGAGGGACGAGAAGAAAGGAGAAAAAAAAAACTTAGACAATTAAGGCCGTCTCCACTCGTCGTATACCACTTTCGTCATGGCTCTTCGCGAGCACACGAAACGAAAAGAGAAAGAGAGCTTTCAGTTTTCCTCAAAGCCATTCTTTTTTTCGCGAATAAATCTCGACTTAATTCTCCGCATTAATAAAGAATTATTCTCACGCGGAAAAATGTCTATTTTCAGAGAAAATTCTCGACGTTTCTCCCGTTTTCCCAGATATCGGAGATGAGAATTCGCGAGTTATTTCCTCGCTCGAAATAATATATTCCGAGTAAGCTCGGTCCCCCGATCCCCGGGGAAAATAAGACATCTTTCATTTCGTGAAAATTCGCTCGTCTGATCATTAGTTCGTACACATTTATCGAGTAACGGAGAAAATAAAGATCGCGGAGGAAACGCCGGAAAACGATTTCAGCGAGAGGGAATGAGAGGGAGGGAATTTCTCGTGCTCTTTCAGGCGGGTGGAAAAGAATTCCCACATACATTTGTCAAGGAATCTCGAGTCTTCCGACTCGGCTGTCCCTTTGCTCTCGCCTATCTTTTTCCACCCATTTTACGTCCTTTCTCTTCGTTACGTCGGTTTCTCGTGCTCGAGACATTAACTCGTTCCTTTCTCAAGTCGTCGACTAAAGAACCGCGACGTTTACGATATTATTGTGAAAAGGATAAAGGTACAAAATGTGCTTCAAAGGTATATGTTAAAGTGAAACTAACAATAAGAAGAGACAATATTTCTCGTAACTCTCGTAAAGTTTCCGAATCTAGGAAGGATTCATTCTGATAAGAGACAAAAGGAGGAAGGAAACACGTCCCGGAACACCCATCGGACGTCATTCGCCTGCTTTTGCGATAAATAGAGTGTCCCATGAGAGAGATTTGTCTGTCGCGCGAGTTGGACCGAGGCGGGTGTCGATCGCCGGGGAACCTTCGAGAGAGCGGAACAATTCGAGGCGTTAAATCTTCTCGAACCGTTCCTCGGCTTTCTTCTCTCTTCAAATTAATCTCGTTTTCTCGTCGCCAGGGGAGAGCGGGACGATCAATTCCATTAAAATTGAGTCCTCATCTTTTATTTCTCATCTTCATCTTTCTTTAAATTTCTTTTCATTGCTCTAGAGATTTTTTTACTCGCACAGGTTTTTTTCACTCGCCAGATTTTCAAGACTCGCGAGTGCTAAAAATCTTGCGAGTGCTCACCGCGGTCGCGCCGAGAACGCGCTCCCTCCCCGAGGCGGCGGAAAAATGTCTCGCACGCGAGAAGAGCTTCTCTCGTCTTCACAATGGAGCACCTGCTGCCCCGTACACCTTCTTTGTATTCTTTGTCGCTTCAAGAACTCCGCTCCTTGCCGGTTTACTCTCAAAACGTTTGACCAACAAAATACTTGATTCTATGGATCAAAATCGCTCTCGAGACTCCTGCTCGAGTTTACGAAAATACGAGGGAGAAAAATACTTTCAGAGAACTCGAATTTTTTCTCCTTTTTACGTTGAATATTTCCGACACCTTGGAGATCTCAAAAGTATTGAAGATATTTTTCAAAGCTATGAGGAATCACTTTTTAATTTCTATGAAATCGAATTCAAACGTGAACAATTTTTCCAGAATTTTTGTCAAGATATTTATTAGTTTCTCATATAAAAAAAAATTTCGTGCATTGAAGAATAAGAAACATTATATAGACTTATTAAATTATTATTGTTTAATTTGTTTCCTGGAGTTCTGAACAACACTTTCAAAAACTCAACAAGAGCTCTCAAGAGTTTTTAAGCAAATAAATGTGAATGTTAAGAAAATAACTTTACCCCGGAAGAGGACGAGAGAAATTGATAGAGTTTGACCTCCTGAACACGATAGCGAAGAGAAATCGCGACGGTAACCTTCCCATGAAAAGTTATGGGGTTCTAACGTTGAGAAATATCGGGAAAACAACCCCCACTGTGGAGAGAAGGATTGGATGTAAAAGGAGCATTTACAGTTTTTTAAACCCGGATAACAACACCGGAGAGATATCGCGGTGATCACTCTTGAATAAAAATTTATGAGTCTTTTAACTTGAGAAATATAAAAAATTGATAATATAATACAATAGAATATTCTTTACTATATTTTAACAATCGCTAATATCTTTTTATTCACAGAAGAAAATTTATCGAGAAAGTTCATCAGAGCTGAACTTCAAACTCCCCCTAAGAATTCATTTTTGGTATATTTAACAATCTTGGTAAAATACACGTATAAAAATTATAGTTGAAACATTCAATTCGCATTATTTTTTTCAGCTACACATGTCCGAGCACTGAGAAAAATTGTTCGAAAAATAAACATGAGAAATGTAAAATATAAAAAATTGAGAAATATAAAAAATTGATAATATGTATATATATGTATTATACATATGTATGTATATGTATAATACAATAGAATATTCTTTACTATATTTTAACAACCGCTAATATCTTTTTATTATCAATCAACACAGAAGAAAATTTATCGAGAAAGTTCATCAGAGCTGAACTTCAAACTCCCCCTAAGAATTCATTTTTGGTATATTTAACAATCTTGGTAAAATACACATATAAAAATTATAGTTGAAACATTCAATTCGCATTATTTTTTTCAGCTACACATGTTCGAGCACTGAGAAAAATTGTTCGAAAAATAAACACGGTCCTTGAGAGAATTCGAATTTCCGATATTTTTTGTGTTATCGGGAGACTCGCAGTTCCGTTCTCTCTCACGCTTTTTCAATTGTCGTTAGTTGCTTTTCGTATTCGTATCGCGGAACGTGAACGAGCCACCGTTGTATTTACCACAGTATACGCGCGATGCTCGCTCGCGCAACGACGAGTCTCCTCTGGTTATAACTATTGTGAGGTCAGTGTTCGGTGTTATAGGTCCTCGCGGTATTTGTCTGATAGACATCTGCGGTTTCAATGCCTATGGGGCTTGTACCTGCGAGCGCAAAGGGGACGTAGCCACGGAAAGAGAAATCCAGACGAGGAGAGATGAGCGGGAGAGAGAGAGAGAAAGAGAGAGAGAGAGAGAGAGAGAGAGAGAGAGAGAGAGAGAGAGAAAGACAAAGGGGAGCTTTCAGTTCCACGAACTTCCATCGCTATTGAAGTTCAACCTGTATATATTCGACGCACGTAGAGACCGTGATCATCGCACACTTCAAAGCTAGTGCAAACAGAGTGAAAAATCTATATTAAAAATTCATGAGAACGCTGGAACGAATTCGTCTTTATTAAACTATCGGAATCTCATTTTAAACAGAATTCAATAACTCTTTTGGATCGTCGGAAAAATACACAGTTCAAAAAGATATTTAACGTTATGGGATAGAATCAGAGAGATTTAAATTTGAGGAAAATTTTTTAATAAGACTATTTTTCAATAAGAAATTCTTGAGATAATTTTTTGATAAGAAAATCTTAAATCAGACAGAATTAATGCAACAATCTCGCGAGAACTGTCAAATATTTTTTATTAGCCGAGGTTTAATTCTCAGAATAAATTTTCAAGTCTGAACGACGGAAGAGGTAAATATGAGATAATTCAATTTAATCGGAAAATCTAATCTCAGGATTCGAGAGAGCTCGTATATTTGATTTGAGAAGGAGCGAGAATTCGATAAAATCTAACTCGGTCTTTTCGATGCTTTTGTACTCCTCTTCCCATTGTCGTTGCTCATCGGTCGTTTACCTTGGTGCCTACTCCTCTGTGGTGAATTTGTTCATGAAATTCAAAGCACCGCCGTTGAAAATTTACCGTGTATACGCGAGAAACTATCCCGGAGTTGACACTCGCTGGAAGATTGATTCGCTCGAATCTTCCCTCGACGAATTTTCAGGAAAACCGAAAGCGAGCCCTTTACTTTATTCTCCCTTTAGTTACTTCTTATTCGCGTTCGCATAATAGTTATTTCTTCGCTAGACGCAAAACTTTGTTCTTCGAGGTTCAACGAGAAGACAGTTTCCCCAAGAAACTTTTTTCGAAGAAAGAAAGATTTTTCTAAAGCATTAAGAGCTTATACCACTTTTAAAAATGCAAACTCTGAAGCTGAAAAAAAATAAAAACCTTTTACGATGTATTTAGTATTTTAAAAAAATTCCAGCGCTTTTTTAAGTTCAACTGTTCCTGTCTGAGTGAGAAAAAAGTTCTGATACGTTATTTAGGGCTTGAACGAATTTTTACATGAATTAAAAAAATTTTTAAAGTCACGATTTGTACATGGAAATACACATGGAAAACTGAAAAATTCAGTCTTGAAATTTCGCAATTTTCCAGTTGAAAACAATTAGTTGAGGAAGCATCGCGAGGTGTTGATAGATCTATATTTGAAGCTTTCATCAAAACAAATAAAGAATTGATGGACAACGAAATATAGAAGTGCATGTGTCCAAAATTCCATGGAAAAGGGATATCGAAAAACTGTTTTCAGTGGTTGTCTATATACGTCACGTGAGAAACGTGCCCTCAGAATTTCAGTTTCTGGTCGAACGGTTTGTGCTTGGCGTTGATGGTTGAGTCAGTCATCCCTTCTTTGTGCTTTTAGTCGAGTTACGTTTTATCGGTTCGTCGATTGAGATTCGAAAAGAGTTGTGGATGTATGTCCAGTACGTGTAGACTTTGAGCGATGATGGATTTTGGAGATTTGAGCGTGAAGTTTCGGACGTTCGTTTTCGGGGGATATAAGCGAGGCCGACAGATGTCAACGATTTCGGAATTGGAAAAAAAGGAGAAAAAACATTCAACTTGGCGCGTTTCAGTGGAAATGGAAAGAGCGCGAGGGAGCTACTGATTTAATACCGTTATGTTGGGAGTCCAGTTCTGGATTTAATGGAAGAGTGAAATAGCCTGACGAACACGGGTCAGTGGCATTCTTGAATTTACTGCCAATTGAACTGCGAATAAACGAGAATTTGCTCACAGTGCTGATACCCCTAGTTAAAAGCTTTTCTACCCCCAACAGTAAACGACGATTGAAAAATAGAAACGTAAGTGATATAAATTTTATCTTTTTTTTTGGCAATTATGATTGGCAAAAAAAGAGATTTTGGAGGTATATGGGGCAATCTGGATTCAGCGCACCTTTTTTTGTGTGACTGTGTTATTATTTCAGAATATAGGATTATCACGTCAATCCAGTTCAATATTTTACAAATATTAAACAATTTTTTTCACTTCGTCGAAAATTGAATGGGTCAAGAAAATTTTCAGATTTCATAAATTCATTGATAAATATTAATTTAAAAAAAATACAGTCAGGGTCGTAATACACAAAACAAGTTCAACAGTCAATTAGGCTGATTGGACAATTCAATAACTTTTTAAAGATTACTCAAAAACAATTCATTACTTTTTCCATATCTACATTTTTTTATCAACTCCACAAGTGAACCGAATCAGAGAAATTACTTCAAAAAATTTGAGAAATTTAAAAAACCAATATATGAAATAGGAATCGTCCTCCGTAATCTCATTTGCCTAACGAAAAAGTTTTGAAGGGAGAGAAAAGTGTCGGGTATATTGGATTTCACATGGATTGAGGAAAGGAGTTCAGGTGAACCGATGGTTATACGCTGGGATCGGTGGGATGAATTTAAAATATGCATTGAAGCACAGAGTCAGGAACAAATCGTATAACCCAGGACTAGTGACTCGTACAGTGTTTTATATACATATATAAAATAGGGAATGCATGCGCCTGATATTCACGTAGGGGCAAGAAAATACGAGTCGGGTAGAGCGGAAGCTTCCTGGGAAATGTATACGGATTTTTCACGTTCGGGAAAAATGTAGCTACATAATAATGCAGTCTCATGTGGATTATGCGCCCTCTATAGATACGAGCTTTTTTCCCCTTTGGCATTCTATTTCTCAAAAACATCGAATATTTTAAATAGCACGCAAAAAAAACGCATACGCGAAATTTTTCGAAAGATACGACCTCCATTTTCAGCCTTTTGCCTTTTTTATGCGCTCATTTGGAAGGAAATTTGTTTTCTAAAAATATAACAAGGGATTACGAAGGCGGAAATGAAAATTGTACAAAATCGCATCACCGTAGAGGTGATAAAGTAAATTTGCTCTTTATCGAGTGAATGGGAATTTTCTCGAATTTTATGAGTGTATAAAAATGCTTAAACATACGCGGGTGTTAAATATTAATGCAAATCCAAGGCGGAAGAAAGGGCGAAAAAAGGAGGACGTTCAGGAGACGCGACGGAGAAAGGGTCGAGAATATAGCGAGCGTATTAATTATACGATGCAAATCCAGGACAACCGGGTGTCCCCGACGAGGATGTCTCCCTGGAACGAGGAGCGAGAATTTGGGAATAAAAATCCGGAATTTATTAGAGAAAGGGAGGAAGCGAGGCATGATAAAAGAACAAGCAGACAATTTTTTTCATTCTGCTGACAGCTCTGAAGAATTAATTACGCAATTAATTAAAAGCCGTAGCGTAAAAAAGTCAACTCGTATTTCGCAAGCTCTGGACCCAGCAATTGATCGATCAATCGAGCGATCGCTCGAATTTTTCAGATCGATATTGCGAATCATCTGATCGTGAGAGTGCAGGCTCAAAAATATCAATCGAATCAGGTTTTAAATCGTTCGCGCTTACCTGTATTTTCCCCAGTCCATATAAGCTTGATAAAGATAGCCGAGCAACGCGAATTTGTCCTCTCGCTGGCGAATGTTTTTCAATGCCCCTCTCCATTTACGTACTGCAGCCTGTTGTTTGTGGGCGCGATAAAGCTTCAAGCCTTGTTCCACCTGAAACGAATTGAACCATTTTTTTCAACAAATTTATTGGTGACTGAAATTAAAGATTGTTACAAAATTACGAAAATTTTAACTGCGTAACTTTATACAGCATTAAATATATGTCACGAAGTTTGATCATGAAAATATGTCCAGTTTGGTAAGAAAAATAAGTTTGTAATTTTTTTGTTTATGAAAAATAATATTTGGAATAAAAAAGTGACATTTCACTAAAAACCTCAACAAATTTGTACATTATTTTCACAACGTATTTAGGAACTTTATTTTTCAAAAATAAAAATTGTTTTGCCTTCATCTACTTGTATTTAAAAAAATACATAAAAATAAATTCGAACAAAACGACTTTTGGTGCTTTTAATTCGTGATGAAGAGTGCCGATAACATTGTGAAAATTGGGGATAAAGGTTAGACCTCTAAAAAGCTATGCCGAGCAAGCTAAATGAATCGTTCTATGAAAATAATCACAGAGTCCGAAAAGCGATTATTTAATTCTCGAAATTCACGAAGTATCACAAATGTAATTTGTCTTGTATTTTCATTGCATTTCTCCCTCGTTCGGAATTCATACAAGCCAGGGGGATTATCGTTCGGTGAAAACGAGAGAGGGCAAAACGATCGAAAAGGCTTTTCGAGTCAGCAGGCTCCAGCGCGAGAGAGAAAAAGATAAATATTTTCGTGCTTTTCCGAAAAAAAGAGAGAAAAAAAAGAGAGAAAGAGAAAAAGACAGGGAGAGAGAATCAGGGAGATAAATAGATGGATACAGATATAAAGAGCTCGGAAATTCTGTTCGCATGGTTTCTGGAGAATAAGAGTAAAAAGAGGGGCGCTATGACGTTGCCATGAAACGGAGAGAGAAAGAGAAACGAGATGTGCTTGCGCGATGAGAAGGCCGTATCGATTTAACCCTGAACTTTGTGTTGTCCCGTGCCCAGAGTAAACCACGTGCCTTCGCATGAAATAAATATAACCTACGAGAAGAAAAAAAAAGAATCGCCCGCAAACTTCATATTTAGAAAGATATTATTATTTGTTATTTGAGCTGAGAAATTATTTCAACAGCAATTATACCATTCGAATAAATCTTTGAAAAGTTTTGTTTCCTTAAATAAATTTTGCAAAATGGAATTCTTCTGCTGGAGCTGAAGCCTGGAATAACATTTTCATTATTTTGTTATCGAAGCCCGACGGATCTTACGGTAGATTGGGGCCATTGTGATTCGAGGTTACAAGAAAGTTTCCTGAGAGTATCAGCGAAATGTTGTATACGAAGCCGAAGTGGCGGCTCATTTCTAGTCAAGCGTCTACTCACCGAGGCCTGAAATTATACCGTCGAAACTATCTGGCCCTTCGACTTTTCCACTTTCTCTCTCTCTCTCTCCTCTTCTCCTTATCATCCCCTTCTTTTTTTACGTCGCTAACGCACCTTAGGTCATATCGGTCCGTATCTCGTCTCATATACGCTCAAGTACTCTCGTCGCGACGCACTCTTCAAAAGAAAAACCATTTTCTCCGCTTCCGTCTCGCTCTCTCGATCTCCGTCTCTTCGTCAGAGAGCAAATCCCTTCTCGAGCACTTCGAGATTCTCGCCACGATATCTTAAGCGAAAATCAATGAACCGATGGCGAAAAAGATCAGCGACGCGAGTTCAAGAACAAGCCAATCTTCCGAGGAATTTTCCGTGTACTTTCATATAATAAGCAGATTCGAAGAAAAATTTCTGAGCCGTTTTTATTCGAGTCTAACACAAATTGGATGGGGAAAAATATAGTTGGCCTTTCTTTCCTCGATTTTTCGTGTAGATAAATTTTTATAGCCATATTCAAATAGTGGATTAAAAAAAATGATGACGCCGAAAACTTTTCACATGCGTATAAAAATTTGTGATTTAATAAAAAAAGTTCTGAATTTTTTATTGAACGAAAATCAAATGATCGGAAATATGGAATAGGCATTTTTTGATTGAGGATTAAAAAAACGATGATTAGAAAAAAAAAATTCCAAGGTAAAAAAAATGATCTGCCACTTGGATGAAAAATAACGTTGACTAATTTTTTTTTCTCGCATCATTTTTTACGACCCCTTCCGGAAAATATGCTCGAGCATGTCGGGTTAAGAGCCAAAGAGGATGATAAGACGGTAAAGATGAGAATAAGTTTGAGGGACATGCGAGTCGTTTGTAAAAAAGTTTTTAAATCGAGGAAGATGGGTGCGATAAGTTTTGCAAAACTTCGTTGTCCTCGGCGTTGCTGTGATACATCAGAGACACGAGAAGATGAAAAGAGAAAAATAAGAGAGGCAATGAGAAGTTGCGCGGTTGAAAAATGAGCGAGAAAAGCTCTCTCCTATGAGGAGATGAGCTAAATTCGATAAAGATAGGTGACGAATGGAAGGAATTAGAGTTCCATCTCTCACGATCCTGCTCTTCATTCGACTCATTTTTTTTCGCCGATAATGAGGAGAGAACGACAGGAGTGCCTCGGTATACGCTGTATAGAATAAAACCGAAAAAATGAGACGAAACGTGCAAGAAGCGAAAAAAGAGAAATGGAAAAAGAAAGAGTCTTTTTGTGTCGCCAAAAATAAAAAATGACGCGAATAGTAAAAACATGTACGAGAAATTTTTCCCTCGTTTTTGGGTTACTTCCGTTTTTTTATTTATCTTGCGTATTTTTTTTCATCATTTATCTTATCGTTCGTGAAAATGATTCCCCTGACTCCCTTATTATTATTTTCGCCGGTAATGACTGTTTTAATTTATCAATATTCACGTTTCGATCTTCCTTTAAATGAGAAAAAAGAGTCCGCTGATAATAAGGGGAAAGAAGTGTCGACAAATTTTCGTGAAAGGTTCGCACGTTTGCACGCCCTCTTCACCATTTCCTGATTTATTGGACGTCTGTAATGACACTGTAGGGAGGAATTGAGAAAAAAATAGGATCTATGACCGTCTCATGAGAAATATTACTCGTGAAAAAAACGTGAGGGTTCTCGGTTCTTTTTTCCACACAAAAAGAGAGATGAATTGTCAATTGTGATGGGTTTTTCAATCACTCGTTCGATATACGACAAGATGAAATTGTAAGAAAAATTTTATTGAAATATGAATGGTCAAAAAAACGTTTTTTTTTTCCAAAAGTGAAGAAAGTAGGCCAAGTGATAAAATTTTATTTTGTTCCGACATGCGTTTGTCATACAATAAAAGTCCAGCGTCAATGAGAAATGCTTTATAACACTTAAACATCACCTGAAGACACTGTTGCGTCTAAAATACTAATATAAAAAGATAGATTGCACGAAATTACGAGAGAACTCACACTTTATTAATAAAAATTCCTATCGGAAATTTCAGTAAATTACTTCGAATTAGTCGAGAGATTTTTTTTCTCGTATTTCATCCTTGTCTTTTATTTATAAGAATTATTTCAGGGAATAAAACTGAGGGAACACATTTGTAGTCTTTTCGGGAAAGTTTTGTTCTTACGTGGGATAAGCTGCACTTGCTTTTATGTTCTGACAGATATTCCCCAAAGACTGCGTGGGGATCGATGAAATTGCCCGGTGAGAGGAAAACAAATAAGAAAGGAATTTGTTTCCGTCTGTGCGCGGATGAAAGGTTCTTTTTATTAAAAATTTCATGAAAATCGCTTTTTAAATTTAATATTGTTTACTCAGGACTTATTCATTTTCTTTATTTTAGTTAAACATTTTTATTTAAAGAGAGAAATCGAAATATTTGAAAATCATAATAATTGCTTTGCTGTTTCGTTTAAAGTGCCACTTTCATTTTTATCACTGGCTGGTTTTTTATACGACGATTTATTTTTGTCAAAGGACTCCCTTCGTAAGATTCGTAAGATTCCCTAAGTCCTGAGAAAATAAGTTTAGCGCGGGAAAGGAAAGGAACAAAGGAAAAGCCCTGGATGGAGATGTGTTCTTTTTCTCCTTTCTCTCTTTGTTTCTTTCTTTCCGAAAGTGCCTTACTCCCCCATGAGCCACAGGGCGAACATTTTCCCGAAAAGCTTTTATCCAATGTTCTCACACTCAACGTCTTATTCCTCGAAAATTCAGAGATTTTTTTTCCCCGAGTTACGAAACATTTCAGAAAAAATAAATCTCGAGAAAAAAAAATCAATTTTCAATAAGAATACATTTTGGTTGAGAGTTTTGAAAGCTCAAGGAGAAATTGTGGAATATTGTTTATCATAATTTCATAAGATTTTCAAAATACTATAAAAAATTGGTTTTATTTGAATAATATTTTTGGAGAAAAATATTAATTTTTAATGCAGAATTTAGCAATTGGAACGATTATTTTATCTTGTGATCCAAAAAAAAAGTTTTGCTTATACCTAAAATAAAGATGCAAAGCGAGCTCGAAGCATTTGCTCTTTTTGTTCCCGGTGCATGCAATAAAAAATGGCTTACTCGTCTTCTGGCGAGTTGTTGATCGAGCCGGTGTCTACAACTGAGTAGGCACTCCCAGAGGCCGGCACCGGATCTTCCGTTTTGATAGTGAGTCCCGCCACTTCCGTTCTGATTTCGATAATCCTCTTCGGCGAATTCGTAAACATCGAGGGGATGACGTGAGCCATCCGGGCTTCCGAGGAGTGCGGTTGCCGATAGCTGATGGCTCCCGGAACTTCTAAAAACATTAAAGAAAACGGAGAAATTAACACGAGATTCCCAAAAAAATGAATCCAAAATCTTGTTTATTACTTTGAATTCTTAATGTTAATTTTTCTGTGAAACTTAAATATGCAAAAAGTTGGTAGGTAAAAGTTGGCAGAAAAATTGAACTATTCATAAAATATTTTCTTAAATGTTAACTTTTTATTTATATTTGTAAGATTTATGCTAGGATTTGTTTGGTTAGATTTTGGGGTAGAAATAACAACTGATATGTACAAATGCCGATCGTAATAACGAGAAAAAAGAATTGTGGAAAAATTTGAATCCTTTCTGTTGGCAGTGATAACTTTTTTGTATTTCGCTCGGTTATGATATCGGAAAACTATTTCGACAGATCGTCCCCGATGGCTCGGGATCTCGTATAAATTTGTCGTCCGATGCGAAAGGAGGCGAGCTTGTAAAGTAACGCGGTTGCGTGTGTCCAATAAATTTCACGTACATGCGCGTTTCCAGTAAAAAGTATGAGCCGCGGAGAAAAGTGAGGGGCGCCGCTTTTTATTACCAACGATCACGAGATCTCGTATACATTTTTACCGTTCTGAGACAAGAAAATCGTTAAA
Organism: Cremastinae sp. B BG-2022a; assembly: GCA_030522605.1. Taxonomy (NCBI): domain Eukaryota; kingdom Metazoa; phylum Arthropoda; class Insecta; order Hymenoptera; family Ichneumonidae; species Cremastinae sp. B BG-2022a. The sequence goes on along the minus strand of JAPYYX010000011.1, from coordinate 17,505 downwards.
AGGAAAAACGTATCTATTGACGTAATTTCAAAAGGAAAAGCGAAAAATTGTAAGTTGTTTACGATCAGAATCCATCCTATTAATTTAAAAAAAATGAATAGATTTTATTCTTCGGTTGAACATTTTAATTAGCTTTGAAATAAGAAGAGCATTTTTCTACATTCAATTGAATCAACATTTTTAATAAAGAAATTTTAATTAATTTTTGATTTTTAAACAAAAAATTAATTAGCCCTCGGAGATTTTTTTTTCTCAACGAAATTCGGCTTTGAGTTAATTAATGAAATCGATAATCGATTGATTGCACATTTTATTTCGAAGAACCGATGCATGGAGAGCTGATTAACGGGCGTTTTTCGCCCCCGGTTTATTTGCTATTCCGTGCCCGTTTTCTCGCTGTACACTCAGCACTGCAAACAGCAATGTTCGTACACGTATATAAGCAATATTCCTGATGAGCTTTCTCCTTCACTATATGGATTTGGCATTGGTTATCGATCAGACCAACATCATTTCTCTCCATTCGTCCAAGCTTTTCGATATTTATACGTACGAATGAGGGTTTTCATGCTCTCACCCACATCAGTAGAAAAGTAATATTTCTCTATCTTCCTTTTTATTTCGTAACTACAAAATGGCCAACTCGTTGATTCATAGAAACTTCACAATTGCATCCAATCATATATTTTCCTCATACACTTTTTTTCTCTTCTTCCGAAACAATCAAATTTTCATTTAGAATCTTCGTACATCCTGAAAAAAATGAAAAAAATCGATTCTCAAAAAAAAGGACACAACTTTTATTAAAAAATTTGTGGAGCTCGTAAAATTTGTAACTCCCGTTATCCAAGAAAGTATCTCGAAGCCGCGAAATTTTTCATTGAAGCATCAGCTCTATTTTCGCAATTTTGATACTCCCGTTTTTACAATCTGTTCGTTATTTTTCCCCTTGTATCGTGGATAACAAAAGAAGGAAGAGAAAAATGGCGCATAAATTAGAAGCGGTAGCTTCTTAGCAGTTTTTTCTTCGTTGTCGCGCGGGACGTCTTCTATATCTCTTTCTTCTCTCTACCACTCGAAGCTCCGGTAACTCAACTCCTACCCCTTCGAAAACTTATATTCTTTCCCCGGCTCCTTTTCAGTCCATTATGTTTGTATCTCGTTTCGCTTTCCAGCGCTCGTCCCACAGCCGCGCGTATCTTTTACCCTCCTTAATGACATTTCCATCCCAGCTTTTCACAAAGTTACCCTTAGGAGTAACACAGCTACGAGAAGTATTTTTAAATGATATTGTGCCGAGAAGCCGCGAGAAAGGAATTGAAATTAAAAAAAAACGAGTACCGGAGAGTGCATATCTCTTAAAATTTTGCCTCACAGATTAAACTCGTAGCGATTAAATTTTCGAGCTTTCATAATATCGGAATTTTTAGGAATATTGAGAAGAATGAGAGAGGGCGGAAAAGGGGGGGTATAAAAGCTTCGAGATGAAATAGAATGAAGCGAGACAGTTTCTGGCATTGTCTATCCGACTCTTTCTTTCAGCGACCTTTTGTGAAGCTCGACCGTGATTCTTTCCTCCCTGAGCGTTTCCCCTCACTTTCCCCTTTCCGCTGACCCCTAACGGGTTGGCCATTCTTGCCCTCGATTTTTTTTCCCGCCCCCTCTCATCCCGCTCGGAGCTTTTTTCCGTTCTTTGCTGATATCCTCTTGGATCCTTCGAGTTACAAAGATTCTCCGGCGATTGGACACCCCAGAAGAATCGCGGGGGTGCATTAAGTCCGAGAGGAAAAGAAGAAGAGAATAAAAGAAAAATAAAGAAGATCGAAGAGTTATATTACGTTGAAATTGGCTTCGCTTCCTGACCGGAAATGTGAAACGAAACTCCTTCTTATATGCTCGGCTCGTTTCCCATTTTCACGACTCTATATCCATATTTATTGCTCAAGCTTTTTTGACGATCAAATGTACTCGAGACGTCTCCCTGAGGATTTTACTTCCTCTCTCATGGATCCCAGTCGAGTTCCCCTTCCTCTTTCTCTTGTCATTTTCATTTCCTTTGTCTCTTGTCATTTTCATTGTTCGCGTAACGAACGAGTCTTTTAATAGTCATCTGAACAGTGAAAAACTTCAATTCATACACACAGCTTTCAACCTTTTGATCGTCGATCCCGCGAAAAGCTCTGAATTGAAAAAATATATTTTCAAGTTCATCGTGATTTGGATAAAAGTATATTCATGGAAACTCGATTTTCCGAATATTTCGCGATATCACCGGAAATACAGCGACAAAAAGAGATCTCTCGGAGTTTCAGTAAAAATCCAAATGGATATCCCGCGTCATTCGCCCGTTATCGAGACTCAAATTCTCGCTGTCCGCAAGATCCGCCCATTTTCCGAATAAATATCGTCGCAGATGTAACAATTCCGCAAAATTCCATTTTACATCGTAAAATAACTCAGAACTCCGTTTTCACGAAATTCACCACAGTAAAAAGAGTTCTCTCGATACGTGCATGAGAATATACATTCCTGCGTTGAGAATTAATCATCGAAGCCGAGAAACAATAACTCGAACAAACTTATTTCGGATATAGTTCCTCAGAATTGAATGAAATCGCATGCGAATACGCGAAGCATGCGGAAAGCTTTCCTTCGAAGGCAGCGGGCACAATGCCCGATATGTTTCGCTGCTGCAGCGAAACTAAAACTCCTTCGTACCTATAAGCGCGAATAACGACGAGAGAAGGCAACGAAGCTCCGATAATATGCGATGCTTGTAGGCGACCGATGTGTACTGTCGCGGAATCGAGGAGATGAAAAGTGGAAACAGGTTGCGAGAAGGAAAAAATAAATGATTACAGTGAGAATTATAGTTAAGAACAGTTTCGTGTATATTTCTCAAGGAGGATGCAAAAGGATTCTTACTATAAAAAACATTGGATTGTAACTCGATATTATAATTACATTTTTATCATTTTTTTTAGATCGATCTGGTATCATTTTTAGAAATGAAATTAAATGTATAATGACGTTTGAATTAATTTAGAGGAGCGATAAACTCTAGTAATTTAGAGAGGAAACCAGTCCTAAAAATATGGTGCTCAATATAGAGAAGAAAAAGGCTTCTTGTCGGGATATTCTTTTCAAATGTCGGATCTTAAGGTTTCACCGTTGAACGAAAATGATCGAGGAGGCTGTTAAACTAAATTAAAAGCGAAGTTTCAGAGGAAGTTCTGTATTGATGGTGAATTTCAAGGTGGAGTCAAGGTGTCGGGTTCTATGACAGGGCGTGAGATGCTCGTCAAATCTTGTATCATGAACAAAGTATACACAACTATGTATTTAGTGGGGAAACAGAGAAAATGAAAAGGAGAGAGAGAGAGAATTATGTGAAATTTCCGTGAATGTCTCTCGTATTCAGAATTATCGCGACGCGACAGTGAAACGGGACAATGTGACCGACCGAGAGTCTGTATATTCTCCAGATGGCTCTCTCATTGTCGTTGCTTGTGTAAAAAGAACGGAAAAATAAGCGCGTGAAAATGAGCAAGAAAAAAGAAGAGATTAAAAGAGGAAAAAAAATGAAAAATATTGTGTCCTTCTGTGTTTTTGTTCGAGGACGAAACTTTTCTGCTGAGAGTATAAAAAACGTGGTTCGTTGAAAAATTGTTTCCTTGAAATTAGCACGATGCTCGAGGAGCAATGCTATCCTCGATTTTCACTTTTTATTCAAACACACTCCCATTTCCTCGTCAGGAGTAATTTTGAGAAACAAACGAAACGAAATTTGGCAACATTCCACTTTAGACATTTTTTTCTCTTTTCTTTGTCATGCGCGCTTCTTTTTTCGATTTTAACACTTTTACGCGTATGAACTTTTACGTCAGTTTTGAAAGTAACTCAAATTGAGTTGAGAAATCCCATATGAAAAAGAAAATAGGAAAAAATGAAAATGATCGAAGAGGGAAATTTCCGCAAAATTAATCTCGAGTAGTTTGCTATTATGAGATTATACACATAATACACTGTACACATTAGAAAGGATATTATCCTCCCTTTCATCTTATTTTATCCTGCGATGCTTCGACAAAAGTTTAATATCCGCCCTATCGAATCATTTTCATTTATTCTATTTTTTATCCCCATGGTATCAATAATTTTTTTGAATTTTTTGGTCCATTCACAACTGCATGGAAAATATTACGAAAACATTGAATAAATGTCACGAATCGGATTTATTGCACGTGTCAAATTCATTTTTTTTAAAGACCAAAAGGTTCATTTTTCGCGGTAATATGTCAGCAATAATAAAAGAGTTAATTCAGTATGGTTGACAGACGTCGAACCGCATCGGTCGCATTGCGGTAATGGAAGAGATGAGGAAGACGCAGAGGGTTCCAAGAGATTGTCCTAGGCTGGAGAGCTTAAGCCAGAAACTTGGAAAAGCTGGTAGGCACCGATATACCGGTTCACCGAGTTCCAAATCGATCTCGATCTGACGGGCAAAAGGTCGTAACCGAAATATATTTCAAGGCTCCGGAGCTGCTCTTTTGTTTCGGGGCAAAATCGATGCACGTACGCGCTCTTTTCTTTTTTCCACTATTCCGGGGGAATCCCCGATATGTAGTAGCGCGGACGACGAGGGGAGAGTTTGGAAACTCGAACTCTGGGACGTAAGCCAAGAGCCCAAGGCGGATCCACACCGGGTACCTTTCTTTATTAGCTCTTAGTCTTGCCACAGGAAATCCCTCGCTCTCCCTTTCTCGTTCAGTTTTCACAGGGAGAGATAGAGAGAGAAAGAGAGAGAGTAAAGAGAAATCAGAGGTTCCTTTCTGGCTTACATAAGCCACGAAGTAGCTTCTGTCTTGGCGAGAATTTTGGAGCTTCGTTGCCCCGAGGAGTCAGCTGGAACTCTCGGAACAGTTGATGCTGACTGCTGTTCCAGTGACCAGTTATTCGTGCATGTAGAACACGAAAGATGAAGCTCGGAGTCTAGGCCGAGGTCGTGGAGGGTCAACCGGGATGCTCTACAACGCTAATCCAAGACTTGCTTTCGATTGTTCAGCAAAGAGGGAAACAAGAAAGCTTTCTTAGAGTACTTAAGCATTCGAAGAAAAGCATTTTCGTTTCTATTATAAGTAGTAAGTACATTCCATACTAGGAATTGGAAGTTGTAATTCTGGAGCTTTGCGTTATGCAATACATGTTGTAGGGTAATGACTCTTGAACATGTTTGAGAGGTTGTTAATTTTACTGCATATCACAGGTATAATCTGACATCAGAATGACCACCATTTTGAAACAAATCGTTCCACACACAAGGGTGAGCTGTATTGTATTAAATCTCGATTGAAAATCAAGACCACATCAGTCAATACCTTAATGAAATCAGAAACAATTGGTTTCAGTGCTCTTGTTTAACTACTTTTGATGCATGAACAAATGGACTAATCCCTTAATTGAGGACATTTATGAAAAACTAATTCAACCACTGAAATTGACTTTGAAATTTGTGTAGCATATTCTGGTTCATTATCATTGTCATTTCTATTTAGTGGACATACAAATATAGTAAGGGCATGCAAAAAAATAAAGTAAGACTTGCCTGAGATAATCTCTGGATGCCATAGACTCCCATGACATGGCTGAGGCTCTTCTGTCACGTTCCTTATTCCTTTCAGCTCGTTGACGGCGATCGTGCTCGTCAGGATTCTCGTAATCGTAATAATCGTGATTGCTACTGACGCCACGTCTCTCGCGGCGTTCCTCCCTTTTGGCTTCTCTGCTCGACTCCTCGTCTTCTCCGGATTCGTCGGGCCTCCAACGCCAGTCTCATCTTTCCCCGAGCCCAGATCCACCATTATCCCGTCCACCGACACCTCCGCACCTGCATGCCACGCTCAAGCAGTACATAACAAACCCCCACCTCTTGCACCCTTCGACACTCTTCCGTTTTCCCTCGATTTTTTTAACTCCAAAACTCCAATGCCGTCCCTCGTATCCTGCTCTCTTTACTTCGAAAATTCACTTCCCGATTTTGACGGATACATTTGACTTTTTTTTGTTTTATTTTCCTTCCCGTGGTTTTTCACTGTCCGATTTTTTCCACTCTGATTCGATTCGGACACGCTGTCCGACACTTTTTCAAATGAAACTCGTGTTGCCCTCAGGTTTCGTATTTTCTCGTTATTTTTGTCAGTCAGGCTGAGAAGATAAAAATTCAAAAATTCAATTGCAAGAGATGATAAAAAAATAAAATTTGAATTACTCGCGAATTTGTTCCAATATCAACAAAATAAATAAAGCACATTTTTTATATGGTCAATAAATGAAAAAGAAATGTTAAATGGCTGTAGATGGAGGTTCTCGGGAAAATATAATTTTGCGATTTTCGGGAAAATATGTGACGTAGCTTTTTCTAGCTGAGAAATCCAGGAAGAATCGATATTATTGGCTTTCTATTTCCGGTCAAGCGGAACGTTGTAGTTTCCGTACAAAGAGATATACCGAAGAGGAGGCGAGTTCCCTCGATGCTTACGACGGAAAGTCTCTTTGCACACGTGTCAACAACAAAAATCGGTTCTACTTTATGGATCCCTCATACCTACTCTATTTCAGTTTTCAAATCGATTTCGGATTTTTCAAAATTATTATTTTTTTTTCAAATGCTCAAAGACAGTTTCAAACTCATTTCCATCCGAGTTACCTATGTTCAGTTGAGCAGTCAGATATTCATTACTGTACACACTATTCAAAGAAACCATCAATATTTATTTTAAAATAAAACATACACATTTTATTCCAATTTTGAATGTAATTAGAAGCAACTCGATGCATCCCTGCGTGAGAACTATCTCCTTAATTAAGAAACGTGCAATTTTAATGAAGAGCTTTGAAGAAGAGAATTTTTCTACGTCATTCCTTATACTTTATATTTCTCGAGCGGAATAAAGTGGCCATATTTTTCTGTGATAAGTTTCATCCTGCGGGTGTGAGCGAAAAAAGGGAGAGAGAGAGGAGAGAAAAGCCGCGAGGAGCTCGTTTCAACCGTGAAAAAAAAGTTTTTCTCAGCTTCTCAACGTCTCCTTGTTGCAGTCTCCGTACCGAGAGAATTGCAATTGCGGCTTTACTCATTTATAGGTATATATCATTTGAGATCTTAAAGAAAACGTCCTCTGGAATTCTCCAGTATAAAGATGATTTTCCGTCCTTGCGGTCACCCGATACTCGTGTTCCTCGACATTCCTTCCGACACATTTCATTCCTACTCTTCTCTAACCGTATTATTCTCTCTCGGTGCTTATTTGATACCGCGTGTACTATCATCCTGAACTATCATAGCTATTTGCGTCATCCTTTTTCCGATAAATTTATATCACTACTATAAAACACTCTCCAATCAGTTGTTAAACACTTGACGTTATATGAAGAAATTAATAAATAGTTGATAAATTATATTTATATTCGTTTAGTTTTATATTCAATGCGATAACTGTGATAAAGTGTGACTCGTGATTCGGAGGAGGAAAGGATTTTTTTCCGAATCGATGAAGCTATGTTGAAAAAATATAAAAAATAAAAGTAATTATTTTTTAGCGTTTTTATATAGAATTTTTGGTAATTGGAAAGGGAACGAGGAAGGGGTTGGGATTCGAGTTTCGACGGGATTTATCACGTATGTTTACTTCGAAGGGTAATCTCTCTCATATTCAGTCCCCTACTCCGTCCCTTTAATCTTTTTTGCTGGTCCGTGCATGCGTATCCCTCTCGTGAGGTCGAAGGACGAAGCCCTAGTAAGGGGCCTTTGGGAGGCGAATCCCTTCATTATTATTGCATTATTACATTATTTATGTATATACGTAGTAAATATTATTACGTTATAAGCGTCCTATTTTTCTCGACTTTTGAGCCCATCACTTTTTATAAGGGGGTGACTACCCCGGTTCGCTTCACGGTTATGGGGGTCTCCACCAATCCATACCCGGCATCCCGTTCTCGGAGGAATATGAGAAATATGTATATCGTAATATTGTAAAATTTTAATATCGTAAGAAAAATTGAAGTAATTAGAAAGATCTCCGTACTTTGTTATTATTTTAAAAAAGCGTAAAGCTTATGAAAAAATTCGATTTCCATTATTTTCACTTGAAGAAATGAAAATATCAATATCAATCTTGTAACAGAGCTTATGCTCTTTGAATGAATTTCTTGTTAGTTTCTTTCTCGCATCTTGATAATTTTCATAGTGCATATAAAATAATTTGTGATGTGGTGTTAAGTGGAATAAAAATTATATGAATAATTCTCCTTTGTTGATATTTTTTTAGCATCGGTGTAAAATTATATTATAGTCGATGCTTTTTCTAGTTTTTTCTTTTGAATTCTTTTATTCCCATTCTGTTTTCTGGCACGCTATTACTCTGACGCAATTACGCGCCTATCCGCTGTTTTACTTCCGAAGAATCGCCTACCTTTTTTTTTGTATTCTCCTGGTTCCGTGTACACTCGCGAAATAAAGAATAATACACACCGATTCTGTTAAAGTTGCACGGGCGATGCCAACAAGGCTTTTATTTCATTTGTATCGTATATTCTACGTCACTGAATCCTGGGAGCTTTTTTCTTCCTCCACGGCGCTATCCGTCTTCCCTCCACACCCGCATTCGCTCCTTGTTTCTTCGCCATTACACGTAACACTAATTTTATCCGGACGGGGAAAAAAGACTTGGGTAAAGAAAAAAGAAAAGGAACGACAACTGTGAAAAACCACAAAGTGTCGCGATGTTCTATAGTTTGTTGGCCGGATCGTAATGCTACTTTATCGGCCAGAGGGAAAAGTGACAGAATCCTTGCGGTCGAGCAAAACCGTCCCTTTTATTTTCACAAAAATTCACCGATAAAACTTTCGACCACGTATTTTTATTTTTTCTTTTTTATCATTTATATTTATTTTCGGTGATTTTTTTTATTTATTTATAAAATGTCAGTGATTACTTTCTGTTTTCCAATATTGATGTTCATTTTAGGTCAGCTTGTTCGTAAATATTGAAAAAATATTGTAGCGATGTTGACTAATAGCTCGGGGTTATCTCGTTCAATTATGATTTATAAATTCGATTAAAATACTCTTTAATCTTGTTTTTTTTTCGATGCACGTTAAAATGTATTATGTAAACAGTGCAAATGTTAAAAAAATCTGAATAAATCACCAACCTCTTGGATCTTCGTCATTGGCTTGTGCCCAAAATAATAGATTCTGAAATATGTACAGAGGATATTGCCAATTCAATTGGACCCAAATTAAAAAAAAAAACAATTAATCGACATTTATTCATAACTTTGAATGTTACTTTTTTATTGATTTTTAAACAATTAATCAAAATGGAAAATCGATGTAATTCCTTTATAAAATCAGTACTTTAAGGATCACCTACGATGATAATATAATCAACAGAAACCAAAATATATAGTCAATACTTGAATTGACAATACAGCTGAGTTGAGTCAAGGGCTCGAAAATTTTTTTAAAGAGTCCTTTTATCCATATAGGATCTACTTATGAATATTTTTGCATCTGTAATAATAAAGCTATCTCCGTTTCAGGCAAACGACAAAAAATTCATGGCCAAAAGAACATTTTTTGAGCAATTTTCTGTCGTTACACTTCGTCGCAGGTTTTACCGTCCGTTGGAATAATTAAACTTTTTATGATGGACAGGAAACTTCCGAGTGAGTAGCATCTTAAAATACATATTTTTTGAGATTCGTTGCACATTGTTTAAGAGATCATTGAAAAGCGTATTTCTCTTTTTCTTCCAAGGCTAATATCTTTTAATACCCATATCGTAAAGTTTCAATAAGTATTTCATGTTCCTCGTTTTATAGGATGATAACTATGCGGGTGAGAACTTTTAAGAGTTTCGAGGCGTCAGCTTTTTCGAGAGTGCACATGAAAGCAAAACGAAACTGTGCAAGTTGAAGGTAAGCTAATTTTCCATTTTTTGACATGAACATTATCTTCATCAGCTTAATTCCTTTTAAAATTTGTAGTTCCAGTATTGTAGAATTCAAACTCGATTGAGATAATTTATTTATGATAAGAGAAAAGGGAGGGCAAGAGGGAAGTATCGATGCATTCTCTCGTCTCTGTTCTATGCAGCAGTAATTATATCCTCTCTTTGCACGATATTATACGAGCACCGATACTAATTTTCATAAAAAGCTCATTCCGGACCGACCACACACTTCCATCTACCGTACCATCGGGACTCTTGCCCAGAGTCCCTTACAAGTATCCTCTTCAGGCACGTTGAAAGCTTTCTATACACAGTCATTGTATTTACACGCATTTTCGCATACGGGAGAATCAAAATGGCAGACCAAATATCACTTCATAATGTAAATGAAATTCCTTTTAAATTCCAAAAATAAATTAACTTTGTTTTTCATTTATTCTGCTAGATTAACAAGAGAAAATATATTTTTCGCATGGTCTTTAATTTTTTAATATTTGCCATTTATTTAAATGGTATTTAAACATTTACATAAAAAATCACTTCATGAAAATGAAAAATTTTATCCAGTAAAAAACAAAGTCTTTAACAAAAATGAAATTTTTTTTAGTGCGACTTTTGCCATTTTTTACTTATTTCTTTTTTTTCTCTTTTTACATGATTGAGAAAATTGCGATAAATTTAACATCCCCCGAATATTTCTATACGAAAAATGTTCGTTGAAAAATAAGGAGGCGATTATTATTCGAATTTAGGTACAATTAGTAGAATACTGGGAAAATCGCGAAATTAGTGAAAGCGTATGACGTCGATTAATGACCGAGGAGCGATTTGTTCAATCCCCCGACTGCGGGATGGCGCGAGTTTTTTTTCTTCCGCTTTAACGAAGGTTGAAAAAAAATGGGGAAAGTGAGACGGCCCCGATACGTGATTTATCTCTCGCCCCTTTCTCGGAGGCAAAACGTATATACATAATGTATATAGTAAAAACATATACATATAAGTGTCGCGGGTATCGGTCGTCTTCGTTGAGCTTCGCTCATTTTTCCGTCCTTCAAATTCTAACGAGGAAAGTGTGCGATGCAAACTTTTCCGTTAAGGCTTCTCTCCCTCGGCTCATTCTATTTTTATGAACTTCTTTTAAATTCCGCACCCAAACAATCCACACTTTTCAAAACTTTCCTCTTTTCCCGAGCCTTGGGTATTTATCGAATTCTTTTGCGAGTCATCTGAAAGATTTTTCCCTACATTTTTTGATCTGTTGAAAATTTAAAAAGAAAAAAACTGCAATAAATTATCGGCAATTTAAATCACTTTGAGGACAATTTTTTATTCAACTAATGAGTCAACGTAGGGCGCGTATCCTGGCACGTTGATACAGAGCTTTCTTCTTCCGGAATCTCAACGCAAAATAAAATCCGGTTCAATTATTTTCATAAAATGAAAACGTTGAATATTTGATACGACGCAATACGCATTTTATATTCACTATGAAAAAAAATGAATAACAGATTAAAAAGTCCATTTCCACTGTTTTTTAATTGCCACGAGCTGACGAGCTCCACAGGGAGATAATTTTTTTTTCTCATTCGATAAAAACTTTGTTGACTTTTTTTAGAGTCGAGCACGAGCCAATTTTAATCCGGAAATTGGATAATCTCTCGATCTCTCTCATTCCTCGGTTTGCAGTGATTTTCACTATTCTCGATTAATGTTAGTATTATTATTATTAGCTGATGATTATGGTCATCGTTATGATCGTTTAGTTTTATTATTAGTTCGCGAGATACCGTCGATGCTTCTCCCGTCGCGTGATAACTCGTGAAAAGTTCGCGCGATTGATAATCAGCCAATTAATTGGACGGACTCGAGTACCGGGAGATCAGAGATCGTGATTGAATCTCTCCGTTGAACCAGATTAATCTGATAATCCTCCGAGAGCCTCCGAAAATCAGACTCTATTGAAAAAAAAAGGAAAGAGAAAACCATAAAGCAAACAAAAGCAGAGAGGAGAGAACACATGAGCTTACGAGATATTATGTTTGGGGAATTAATATCGAAACGCCAATAGCGAGGGGGAGGATCAATCGAACATTTATTCGTGACGGTTACTCACGGTCGCTCGTAAATAAAATTCCTTTACTTGCGAGGTAACGCGAGATTGTTGATATCGGCGAGCGGGGGCGGAAGGGGACGAGTTTTGAATAAATGAGTGCGCGATCGTCGGGGCGGGGAGGACGGCGGGAATTTTAGCAAAATCGCGGAGCCGCGAGATTCCACCGACGATGGTCGGGACAGAACTGTCGCGCCCGAGCCGCAGCAGCCCGCAACACACAACCCCCGCGGATCCAACCCCGCTTCTCCCTCTGTCGGTCTCTCTCCCTCGCTCGCAGCGCCCCTGCGCTCTCTCGCTCGTGTCAGAGGGATGATGTTGGCGGAGCTGCTGCCGCTCCTGCTGGCCACCCCCAACATCCATTTCAGCGGCGTAAATCTCTCTCTCTCTCTCTCTATCTCGCAGCCTCTCTCGCTTGGCCAAGCCTCACCTACATCTCGTTATCCACCCCAACCCCCCTTCGACCCACGTTCTTTGCCATCGCCAAACTTCTTAAGCCGTGAAAGGTGTGCGTCGAAACACCGCTCACTTTCCGTCCTAAAGTCCTGCAAAGCTCTTCTGGCTAACCTTTCATTCCGAAATATTTCTACGGCACATTTCTTCTTCGTCACTTTGACCGTAAAGATAACATTTCGGATAAGAGAATCAAAGTTTTGTACCGCAAAGAGTGATCACATTTTTTTTGAGACTCTTTATTGATTGAATTTTGTTTCTCATCGGTGTTAGGTCTTGTGAAAAATTTATTGAAATTGGAGACGTACGAATGAATATTGAAAAAAATGGTTTGCTATTGTATCGCTCGAAAAAGTTTTCAGCGTGACGTGTGGAGCGACGTCTGACGCGATCTGGAAAAAATAGATAACTATAGGAGCGTGTTAATGTAATATAGATGTACAGGAATTTTTCTCGCGATCGTTCCCGACACTCCTGGGCGTTTTCTTTTCCACTTTCATCTCCATTGAATTCGCGTTCGCCGGGTATCCTGTCGTTGACGTTATCGCCATCATTCGCTCTTCACTCCGATAAAAGCTATCGAACTCCTGGAGGAACCCCGCGTCTCGCTGCGCGTCGAGAGAGAAAGAGAGAAAACGGGAGGACAAGCAAGAAAAGTGAATGAAGAAGATTGGGGTCAATTGCAACACTTTCAGCCATTTGTCAATTTTTTTCCATCCTATCGAGCTCCAGGAAAAAGGAGAAAATTGAAACAGGAATGAAAACGACGAAAAATTCAGTTTAGATGTAATTTTTTATTGAATGGTTGCAAATTATTTTGCTTAATTTTTTATACGTGACTTTGGCTAGAGCTTGATATTTTTCGAGATATTTATTTCTGCGATGAGGAACATTGGCAATCTTTCGCATAGATTTGGACAGCGTCCGACTCAAATCAGACTCTTCTACTGGCTGTCTCGGATCTCATGAAATATTGTTCCACGACTCCTTACTTACGGTATCGTGAAAAAAAAATAAAAACTTGACGTGAGTTCGTAAAAAAAGGAAACAGGAAACGTACGTGTGCGAGTATAAATTTTTCAATAGCTTTCTTTGTTACAATGGGACTTCTTGCCAAGGATAAGTGTATTATTCTATCGTGAAAGGAGAGCTTTCGAGAATTGTGATATCCATGACATTATTTTTGTTTTATGGGTTTCGTTTTTCAACATCTCGATTCTTTCGAAGTTTCGAAGAAGCTGGAGCGAAAAAAGAAGAGAAAATTAATTTAGTGTCGTTTTCTGATCGTACAAGCATTTATTTTTTATTTTGTAAAAATATTTAGAATGTTCTATGATTTTTTGTGAATTTCTAATTGGTTAGGGCCTTGATATCGATTAAAAATGTTGATGTCTCCAATGTCGACAGGTCATTGCAACTGTCATTGCAAATGTTGGAGTTGATTCGATCGAATATACATTATTTTACCTATATAAACAAATAGTCGATAGTCTAAAAAGAAAACTGATCTATTTTATTGAAATATTTTCAAAAATTGTGAACAGTGAAAAAAAATGTATTTCAAATGCATCCAGTGACTTTTTCTGAATTTTGACCGTGGCTTTTTTGATTTTTTATCCAGTGGATTGTTGACATTGGAAAAAAAGTTTTCGAAGTATTTTATGCACGATGAAACGGATTTTTTGCACCCATTCGCGCAGTTTAAATGCCCATTTTATCGGAAAATTCCTTCAGCTAATAAAAACGTTATCGTTTTACGTGCAAAAGCTCAATTCATAGCGAAAAGGCTAAAAAATAGATGTAAAATAGAGTTTTGTGAAAATTTTTTTGCGATTCTTCTGACACAGGCATTTTGAGTAATCGCGAAGAATCTAATGCCCGTTAACGAGGTATATAGAGAGAGCGAGCTCGGAAGCGAAAACGCGTTACGGTTGGAAGCTTTTCGACGCACCTGCGATGCACTCAATCACGATTATGCATTCCGAATGCGTGGGCTAAAGGTCTAATTCACCGTTCTCCCTTTAATCTGAACTTCTTGCTCGGGCTTTCTTCCTCGCTCTCGTCGGCCGTGCGTTTTCGCCTCCTCGTTTTCTCGTTCTCTCTGCGAGAGAGAGTCCTCGCGTTTCCTAAAAGCTTAATTCCTCGCAACGAACCTCTCTCGTGTTTCGTAGATGGACCACTCATCTCGTTACATCATTTAATTTCGCGATGCATAATGTCTTTTAGCTGAGAGAAACTCAGCTACAGATTTCAGCGAATCGCATCAAGACGAGCACTCGAAAAGCCGGACAATAAAATCGCATAAATCCTCCGGTCGCGAGACTGAATCGAGAAGAAATGGAAAAAAAGCTCGAGAAGTCGAGAGAGAATGAAGAAAAAAAAAACAAAGGAAAAATGAAAAAAGCGTAAAAAATGGGCGAGGCGTTGGCCCGACGTGAATTTTCTCAGCTATTCGGTGGATACGTTAGAAGGGTTTTTCTCCTGCCCCCAAAGACTCTCCAGGAGAGCCAAATCCTGAGAAGAGAGTAAAAGAGAAGAGGGAGAGAGAAAAATGGGGAGAGGTGAGTTCGAGGCTGAAAGGACGAGACGACGTCGAGGGGCGAGAGTTCCGTAGAGTGACCCGTTTTCCATCTCGCTCGCGGGGGATGTCGCGACGCTTGCCCGGCGCCGATTCTCTAGCTCTCTCTCTCGCTCTCCCTCTTTCTTTCCATGCTTTTCGTCCTCTCCCTCCTTCCTGGCAGCTCTGACGAGGACACACGAGCACGACCGAGTTCTCCCGAGTTCTGGAGGTGCAAAAGAGGGATCGACCTCTCTCTCTCTCTCTCTTTCTGTGACTCTCTTTCTCTCTCATATACACACAAACTCTCGTCCTCCAAACTCCCCAATCGCCCCCTTTTTCTCTCATTCTCTTCATACCTCCCTCTTTATTTCCGTACGTCCTCGTCCTCCTATTTTTTACCCTGAACAGCCCTCCGAATATTGACACAATTTTCAAAAATTTCGTCCAAATTGTGACGAGAAAATCTTTCTCCGTTTACCGACTTCTTCTGTAATTATTTTTTTTTAATTTTTCGTAATCAGTTTTTAATTAATTCGCTTGAGACAACTTTTTTTCATCTTCGCTTTTTGTCGTGAAATAATATTTATGATACAAATTAAGCAAATTGCGGAAAAAGGGGAAAATAAGCCTGAGAACTGAATTTTTTTTCTCGAGATGGAAATACTGTTAATATACATTTTTCTTTCTCATCCTCTTTTACGTCTCTCCTTGTTACCTCTTGCATCACCGTCGAAACAGAATCCACTGAAAAATTAAATATCCCACTCCTAACGTCTATTTCGCCCCTCTCCTCTTGCTCCCTGAATTTTCTTGGGATATCCTGACGGTCCATGAGAGTCCGTTAAAGCTCTCGAGTTTCCTTTTTCGCGAGACGTAACTTTATACAAACCTCTTTAAAGAAAGACGATACAAAAGAAAATTTTTCTCCTCTCGTCGTATAATTTTTAATTTTTCTTTCAAAGGCAATGAAAGAATGAGGATAAAGATTAATGAGAGACAAAGATGCACAATGGACATATTTCACGAAACGAATGTGTATTGTAAAAAAAAATAAAGAAATGAAGAATTTTTTTGCATAGATGAAAAAGCATTTGTCACTTTTTACTGTAAAAAATATCTATTTTTAATAAGAATGAAAAATACGGGTAAAGAGTAATGAGAGAAAAAACGTTCCGTTGGAAATATTGGGAAAAAATAGTAAATCGTAGAAACTCGATGAGGGATGTTTCAATCGTGAATACGAGAATAACGGCGACCGGAACAGAGGCTGTGCCTTGACCTCGATCCACAAATATTTTTAACACTCCTTTCCCGGTATAATCCTCCGCTCTCACTTTTTTTTCACCAGAACATTTTCCCTCTCCTGTAATTGTGCAGGAAATAATAAATGAGGGATCCCAGCACAAATTGCTTGACGTCTTATACTGAATAATTCAATCTCATTTTTTTGATGCAAGGTACATGTGTTTTTTTTCTTTTTATTTATTTATTGCCATTTTTATGTAAGTTTTGGATAGTTCAAGTTATTCACAATCCTGAAAAAAGTTTTTTTATTTAATAGGACATATTCGGAATTTATAGTTAACACTTTCTAATAATACATCAAATACATAAAAAATTATGTTAAAAATCATTCAAGTTGTCGGTTGAAGAAAACGTGAATTTGCATTTATCTACATTTTTTATTAATTTATCTTTAACGTGCATTCTTATCTTTATTGATAAAAAAATTGGCAGTTAGTTTTAAAGCTTGTGACTAAAAAACAGTTCTTGGATCGATTTTATTTTCAGTTTATTTTGAACATTTGTGTACGAGAACAATCGCGCAGCTTTTGCGAAAGGGATGACGAGAAACATGCCCGTTTGTCGTGGAACACACGGAAACCGCAAAATTCATGGATCGATGGGTGCTTCTGTTACGTTTGCAGACGTTACACACGGCGAGGGAAAGAGAACTCTACACCATTTTCGTCTCCGCGACGATCCATATTATACTCGGTTCTCCACAGGATTCGCGATTTCCATCCTTCTACGGGCACCAGTAGATTAATCACGTGATATACCGAATACGTGACTCCTCTCACACAATGAGAGACACTTTCTGACACATCGACCATTTATTCCGTTCATTTTACAGATATATATTCCATTTTTTTATCACTCTTTATTTTTTTATTTCGCATTATTAATTTACTTGCAGCAATTTTTCTCAGTTCGTTCACGTATTAAATTATTTGCCACGTTCTCTTTCCACGTTTTGAACAGATTAATTATATCTACCAAAAAACAGCATATATGCTGTAAAAAAAGGAGGCAAGTACATTTACGGAATTGTACTCCAAGCTGTAGTAGAAAATATGTTGTAA